>JAURVB010013960.1:0-22854 GCA_033002965.1 Piper betle | reverse complement strand
CTACAACCTTTATAGATACCTACCTGGAAATGGGAGAGGACCAATCAAACCATAGAGGATTTGTTGAGAGCTTGCATCCTCGACTGGGGAGGAGATTGGGAGAAACACTTAGCCTTGGCTGAATTCACCTATAATAACTCTTACCAAGCTAGTATAGGAATAGCACCGTTTGAAGCCTTATACGGTAGGCCTTGTCGATCTCCATCATGCTGGTTGGAGTCTACAGAGATGGTTATAGTCGGGCCAGAGATGGTGAGAGAAGCAGCTGAAAAGGTGCAACTCATCCAGCAAAGGCTTAAGGCAGCTCAGGATCGGTAGAAAAGTTATGCTGATACTCGAAGGAAGGACTTAGAATTCCAAGTTGGGGAGTTCGTCTACCTTAAGACCTCACCTAAAAAGGGAGTGATCAGATTTAGAACATCAGGGAAGTTGAAGCCAAGATTCATAGGACCATTTCCAATTTTGGATCGAATCGGAAGTTGTGCATATAGATTAGCATTACCACCAAGCCTTGATGGTGTACACAATGTCTTTCATGTGTCAATGCTAAAGAAATATGTACGAGATGAGAATCACATTATCACAAATTTTGCAGATTTAGAGCTACAATCGGATTTAACCTACGAGGAAAAACCGATTTGAATCTTGGCAAGGGAAACAAAGACACTCCGTAGCAAGGAGATCCCTTTGGTAAAGGTATTATGGAGAAATCAGGGATCAGAAGAAGCGACATGGAAGACTGAACAGGAAATGGCCAGAAAATATCCTAGCCTGTTTGTAGCATAAAATCTGTGTAAATCCGATTTATGCTATGATATTTCGGGGACGAAATAGTTCTAAGTTGGGGAGATTGTAAAGACCCGGAAAAAAAAATTTTCATTAGCTGGTTAAGTATGAATTACCCTGTTAAATTGAAAAGTAATTTCTAATCGGACGATTCTAGTTGAATCAGTCGAGTCAAACACATTAATTATCTATTTAACCATTTAAGTGAACCATACCATTAAAGAGGTTGAGTGAAAAGGTTAAGTGAACCGTGTTAATTACCCAATTACCCGGTTAAAGGAATTATGGTGAAAGGGTGCTTCCACAAACCCTAGCCGTCATTTATTCTTTATAAAAGGAGAAGGGGTCGTTGAACCTAGGAAATACCAATGGATAATGGGGTGTGAGAATTTAATGAAGGGGTCGTTGAACCTAGGAAATACCAATGGATGATGGGGTATGAGAATTTAATTAAGGGAATGGTTGAAGTGTATATATATGCAGGAGGAGGGAGTATTTCATCCCTCATCTCCGTCCCAAGCAACCTCCCCATTACTGTGTGAGTATTTCATCCCTCATCTCCGTCCCAGGCGACCTCCCCATTACTGTATTAGGGTTCACGGGTCACAGTCAGACGTAATCACAAATCAGGTACGTATAATAGGTAGAACATCGTATTTTCCTTGTTGGTAGCCTAGGTCGGCCTGAGCCCAGATTCGACTACCATGCACCGAGTGCAACCGGGGTCAATGAATTGACTCAGTCCGACACTGGGTCGTGTTATGTCCGTGAATTTTGTAATGCATCGACATTGTTTTGGAGTAGTGATAGCCACCCCATAAAAAGGCTACGGCCGGGGTGAGTGAGGCATAATGATTCCTCCATCGCACTGGAGTGCAGTGATAGCCGCCCCATAAAAAGGCTACGGCCAGGGTGTGTGAGGCACTGGCACTAGAGTGCAGTGATAGCCGCGCCATAAAAAGGCTATGGCCGGGGTATGTGAGGCACTGGCACTAGAGTGCAGTAATAGCTACCCCATAAAAAGGCTACGGCTTGGGTGTGTGAGGCACTGGCACTAGAATTAGTAGTAAGAGCTTCCCCACAAACGGGGCATAGCAATCACCTGAGTGCAGTGATAGCCGCCCCACAAAAAGGCTACGGCCGGGGTGTGCAAGGCATTGGCACTGGAGTGCAATGATAGCCTCCCCATAAAAAGGCTACGGCCGGGGTGTGCGAGGCACTGGCACTAGAATTGGTTGTGAGAGCTTCTACACGAACGGGGCATAGCAATCACCCGAGTGCAGTGATAGCTACCCTACAAAAAGGGTACGGCTGGGGTGTGCGAGGCATTGGCACGGGAGACGGTAGTGGTAGCCACCCCACAAAAAAGGCTACGGCCGGGGTGTGCAGATCACAGCGGATACCTCCTCCGCATTGTTTTGGAGTATAGCGGAATCGCTCCACCGCATATTAAAATAAACATAAGCATTTCGGGGAGGAAATTTCCTAAGGTGGGTGGATTGTGAGATCCCTCAACTTAGTCCCACATCTAATACCTACTGGGAGAAGATCCTGTTTATAAGTGGGAATGGACTATAGATCTTTAACTTCCGGGGTACCCATTTTAAAGAAATGACTTAGCCCATTACGTTACACTTTAGGCTGGGTCATTATAGGTGGTAACAGAGCCGACCTGGTTCCGTGTTAGATGGTGGGATTGACTAGGGACGTTGGCTAGGCTACCAGTCATGGGCCAGAAAGGACGTGGGCTGGGGCTGGCAACGGGCCAAGACTAGAAACGTTGGCGAGGCTGCCGGTCACGGGCCAGAAAGGACGTGGGCTGGGGCTAGCAACGGGCCAAGAATAGGCATTTCGGGGACGAAATTTCCTAAGGTGGGTGGATTGTGAGATCCCTCAACTTAGTCCCACATTTAATACCTACTGGGAGAAGATCCTGTTTATAAGTGGGAATGGACTAGAGATCTTTAACTTCCGGGGTACCCATTGTAAAGAAATGACTTAGCCCATTACGTTGCACTTTAGGCTGGGTCGTTACAACTTTCGCAAGCGAGGAAGCCTCAAGTTCGTGTTTTACAGCAGTGAACCAAGGTGACCATGTGCTGCACCATGGCGCCCAACTCCTGGCCTGTTCTTCTTCTCCCAGCCTCAAGACCCCTCCTTTCTTGTACCTTGCTCCAATTCAGATGTTCCACGACCTCAGGCTAGCATCAAAACAGGAATGATTGGCCACCTTTGGACGTTGCATGAAGTATGGTCATTCTCCTCACTTCTACACATCACTACCATGAATTCTGCGAGAAGGTGGTCTGTAGTGGATTATTCCCGTGGCCTAAACTACTGTGATGGAACCCATGATGCTGTCGACGAAGCACAACCGGCATTTAACCCTCTGAAGCTTCCATTATAGCATCAATTGCAGCAAAATGTCGGGACTTCCGTCACCCTTGCAACTCCGGCCCCTCACAGCTGCAATTCCACCACCCACTGGAAAACCAGGGATGTGGCGAGCCCTCCCTTCGACCCAGCAGCAAGAGAGGTCGTCGGGGTGTGAGGGACTGCCTTGCAATTGTTCTTACAGTCGCCAATCTTGCCAAAGTTTCAGGCTACTCGGCCATAGACGGGATTCCAATTTCAGTTCAGTTCAGTTTTTTTCTTGTTGATTTACAACTTTAATTCCCATGATTAACAAGTTTATTATAAATTGAAAATATGCATGCAAGAAAATTAAGAAAAGGGAGACAAGAAGGATACCCAAGCAAGGAAGAAACATTGGCAATGAAGAGGTGAACTAGGCGGCTAAGGTGAAGAAGATGTCCCTACACCCTGTAAATAATAAAAATGGTAATTAATTAACCGTGCAAGGAATATAATACGTTCGGTACTTCCCAGACCGCGTTCGGTCCTACCAAACCCCATTCGGTCCTTCCCAGACAGCATCCGCGTCCATTTTTTTTTCACGGTCTTTACAATCTCCCTCACTTGGAAATATTTCGTATCCGAAATATCATAACGGGCAACCGAACAATCATGGTTAATTTTATTTATTTCTTCGAGATCTGTTCATGCTACTACAGATATAAAACTCCTATGCCACAAATAGGCTAGGGTATTTCCTTGCCATTTCTTGTTCAGTCACCCATGTAGCTTCCTCTGACCCCTGATTTTTCCACAATACTTTTACCAAATAAATTTTCTTCTTCCTGAATGTCTTTATTTCTCTTGCCAGGATGGGGATAGGCTTTTCCTCGTAGGCTAAATTTGATTGTAGCTCTAAGTCTTCAAAATTTGTGATGATATGATCCTCATCCCGTACATATTTCTTTAGCATTGACATATGGAAAACATTGTGTACTCCAGCTAGACTTTGTGGTAATGCTAATCTATATATACAATTCCCAACTCGATCCAGGATTGGAAACGGTCCTATGAATCCTGGCTTCAACTTCCCTGATATTTTAAATCTGATCACCCCCTTCATAGGAGATGTCTTTAGGTACATAAACTCGCCAACTTGGAACTCTAGGTCCTTCCTTCGAGTATCAGCATAACTCTTTTGTCAATCCTGAGCTGCCTTAAGTCTTTGCTTGATGAGTTTCACCTTTTTAGTTGCTTCCCTCACTATCTCTGGCCCGACTATAATTGCTTTAGTAGACTCCAGCCAGCACAATAGAGATCTACAGGGCCTACCATATAGGCTTCAAATGGTGCCATCCCTATACTGGCTTGCTAGAGTTATTGTAGGTGAATTTAGCCAAGGCTAAGTATTTCTCCCAGTCACCTCCCCGTCAAGAATGTAGGCTCTTAACAAATCTTTCAATGTTTGAATAGTCCTCTCACTCTGACCATCAGTTTGGAGATGATATACTGTACTCAACTTAATATTAGTTCCCATGGTTTTTGGAAAGCTTCCTAGAAATGCGAGGTGAATAGGGGATCGCGGTCGGAGACTATCTCCATTGGAATCCCATGCAATTTGACAATATTGTCAACATATAATCTTGTCATGTATTCTGTCGTTCTCATTGATTTCATGGGGAAGAAGTGAGCTACCGTAGTTAGTCGGTCCACAACTACCCATATGGAGTCATGCATCTTTTGAGTTCTTGGGATGTTTGAATATAAAATTGCATGTGACACACTCCCATTTCCACGTTGGTATTTCTAAAGGTTGCAATAGTCCTCCAGGTAGTTGATGTTGGGCTTTGATCTGTTGGCAAGTCTGACACATAGAGAAAAAATTCACAACATCCCTCTTCATCCCAATCCACCAGTAGGTTTGCTTTAAATCCTGATACATTTTAGTAACTCCAGGGTGTATTGAGAACTTTGAGCGATGAGCCTGCTCCAAGATATTCCGCCTCAGTGCATTATCCTTGGGTACACACAACCTTCCTTTAAATCTAATCACACTATTCGAATTAACTACAATGTTAGGAACATTGTCCAACATTTTATTCAGCTCCTCATCACCCATTTATGCTAGCTTAACACGATCAACCAAATCATTGGAAACAACTAAATTTACCAGTAAGCCTATTAGTTGCTCCACCGGGTTGATAGCTACCACTTCTATTGACATGGCCCAAAGTCTACCTAATTGCTGACTTTTTGTCTACTTTGCCCTTCCAAATCAACGCGTCGGCTACCACATTTGCTTTCCCTGGACTCTATCCACCGCCTTTGTAGAAGGTTAAGGTCATTCTACGTGAAGATATACTTCAAACTCTGGTGGTCAGTAAAGACTTCGAACTGAGCTCCATACAAGTAATATCTCCAAATCTTCAGGGCAAAAACCATTGCTACCAGTTCCAAGTCATGAGTTGCATAATTTTGCTCATGAATCTTCAATTAACGAGAGGCATAGGCTACCACCTTACCTACTTGCATAAGGACGCATCCTAAACTCAACCGAGACGCATCACTGAAGACTATGGGTCCTTCATTACCATTTGGCAGGGTCAAGAAGGGTGCAGTTGTTAAACGCTTCTTTAGAGGCTGGAAACTACCCTCACACTTACTACTCCATTCAAACATGACCCCCTTCTTTGTGAGTTTGATCATTGGTGATGCTACTAAGCAGAAGTCTTTAATGAATTTCCTATACTAACCCACTAAACCAAGGAAGCTTCTGATATTAGTAATTGACTTAGGTTGTGGCCAATCAATGACTGCTTTCATTTTTGATGGATCCACTGCAATTCCAGCCTTTGAGACACTATGACCCCCTTCCAGGTGTTTCACATGCTCTTCTTCATTATTTAAATAGACTAGAATGTCGTCCACAAACATGATAATAAACTTGTCCAGGCATGCGTGGAATACTATGTTCATGAGTGACATAAAAGCCGGTGGTGCATTTGTTAGACCAAAAGGCATAACCAGAAACTCATAATGTCCATACCAAGTTCAGAAAGCTGTCACTTAATTAATTGTCCATACCTATTTTTGACTGTCACTTAATTGATTTTTTGATAGTCAATATACAGCCGAAGTGATCCATCTTTCTTCTTCACAAAAAGAACAGGGGCTCCCCAGGGTGAAGTACTTGGTCTTATGAAGCCGACCTGCAATAACTTGTCTAGTTCACTCTTTATCTCCTTGAGTTCTGCTGGAGCCATACAGTATGGTGCTTTAGAAATTGGTGTTGTTCTAGGTGCTAGGTCAATGACAAACTCCACTGCCCACTTAGGAGGTAACCCTGGAAGTTCTTCTGGAAATACATTGGGAAACTCTGCTACCATAGAAATCATGGACAACTCTTTGGGTTTTGACTCAGACCCAACTAACTTAGCCAAAAAGGTTTTACAACCCTCACCAAACAACTTGACGTCAATAGAATGTGGTTTTCTCTATGGATTTCAACCAGTAAGATGCTTCCTGTTGAAGCATGCATGTTGCCAATCTCACTTGATAGTGACGGGGCACAGAAAGAGCCCAAACACTTTTTCGGTAATGTCAATCCAGCTCTCCACCTCATTGGATCGATCCCTCCAATAAATACCTCGGCTCCATTCTTTCTAAATTTTTCCACAGTGTAGCGGTCACAATCATCAACGGCTAGCGACACCGCTTGTCGAACTACCGGTGGCACTAGGTTTGGACGCTCCCCTTGCTTGCCCGGGTCTGCTAACCCTACCCACCCTTGGGCACTTCCCTGACCACCATCTAGGGTGATTCTGGGACCCGCTACCGAGTTTGAGGCTCCATGCCCTGCTACCACTCCCGATAACCGCTGAACACTATTTTGAACCACAGAATTTGTATTTTCTGAAGCCTGCACCAGTCCCTGTATGGCCATCAGGATCTGAGCCAATACATTCTCAGTGTTTGCATTGGGCGGAGTAGCCCAGTTTGATTGTCCACGAGTGCCTGCCATCTAAAACGTCAAACCATCATGGTTCAGTAGTTTTTTTTTTTGTTTTGGTTGTGACTTAGGTTTCTTAGAAAATGAATTTGTCAACTAATAATATAACACAGTGGGAAAAGATAATCATTGGACTTTTCAATAAGGTACTTGCGTCATAAAATATTAGCTAGTGGGAAACCGTGCTCAGATACCACCTGTAACGACCCGGCCTAAAGTGTAATGTAATGGGCCTAAGTCATTTATTTAAAATGGTTAACCCGAGTTAAAGATCTATAGTCCATTCTCACTTATAAACAAGATCTTCTCCCAGGAGGTATTAGATGTGGGATTAAGTTGAGGGATCTCAGAACTAGATCAGAACAAGTACGATTGAATCGAATCATCTTTATATCGATTCATCTGCAAGACTCAAATAGGAAAACAATCAAAGTAAACCTCTTGGTGTCTTGACAAAGGAAGACACACAAATGTGCAACAAACACTCAACAATACATCAAATAAAAATACATGAACCCGCATCAAACACAAACAAAAGAATGAAAGAAAACAAAAGTGCGCTAAGCACAAGTGTGTGTACAACTATTTATCCTTCCCTCATGACAACCCAACCCAAAGGTATACAAGACCTACAAATATAATAGGAAAAACATCAGCTGTAACGACCCGCCATTTGTCACAACATTGTGGGCCTAGCTGGCCAGGTGTTACTCACACAATTAAGCAAATATGTTTAAACATATATAAAGATCCCACAGTCTTAGACCCTTTCCCAGTAGCCACACTTATTCATCAAATAAGTTAAAAAAGGAGTCTTCATATTTATTTTGCTCCATTCCCTGGTTGTCGATCACCTAATTTCGTATCTGCACACCTGTGGATGCAATTCTGCGTTAGTGATTACAACACTAAGTAGTATAATAGATAAAACAAATCAAGTACATTCCACTAATAGACTGAACAGGAAATGGCCAGAAAATATCCTAGCATGTTTGTAGCATCAAATCCGTGTAATTGTTGAAACATAAACTTATCCTGGAGATGTACTTAATCATCAATATCCTATTTATGCTATGATATTTCGGGGACGAAATAATTTTACGTTGGGGAGATTGTAAAGACATGAAAAAATAATAATAATAATAATAATAATAATAATAATGACGTTCAACGCAGTGAGATCGAATGTGGGAAAAAAATTCGTTAGCTAAATAAGTATGAATTACCCGGTTAATTAAAAAGGAATTTTTACTTGGATAATTTTAGTTGAATCGGTCGAGTCGACTACATTATTTATCCAATTAACCATTTAAGTGAATCATACCATGTACCTATTTAACAGGTAAGTGAAATGGTTAAGTAGACCGTGTTGATTACCCAATTACCCAGTTTAAGGAATTACGGTGAAAGGGTGCTTTCACATACCCTAGCAGTCATTTTATTCATTATAAAAGGAAAAGGGGAGGGGGGAGTGTCATTTACATTTTTCCTCCTTAGACGGACACCGGATTTCCTCCTTCGCTCGGGTAATTTTTCTTTCCTTTCTTTTTCTTTTGTTGCATGCATACACATGTTGCATAAATTATAAACATGATAAACATAAGAATTAAATGAAAAATCAACAAGAGAAGAAGAAAACCAAGAGGATGTCCTGCTATTTTCCAGCAGCAACCACACCATGTTTCCTTCCAAGGTGCGGGGTTGACGTGCTGGAGGTGGGAATGGCTCCCGATGGTGATGCTGGCCGGATGGAGTCACCTTGGAGGGCCAAAACAGACCGTCGAGAAGGCACGCAAGCCTGAAATCAGATGGGAGAACAGGTCGGTGTTCCCATGGGTGGTGTTGCTAGCCAGATGTGGATCCGCCATGGAAAGTGTAGACTGGCCATCACCTGGGGTGGTTCTGGTCGTCACCTTAATGGGGCAGGACATGGTCGCAATGGCTGCTGGTCGTCCTCCATTAACAGTGAAATTAAGGTCCCCATATAGGGTGTAGTCCGAGTTTCGTGAGATAGCGGCGGATAAAGATTGGATCTTTGGGGTTTTTTTCCAATCGAATCTTTTGGCCTCCATTTGCTGCCATGGCATCTCCAACTTGGCCACTACATGGCTACCCTCAACCAGTCCTTGGCGATCCCATTCCGGCCACCCAATCAGCAACCCCGACCTGACCATGGTGACTCCATGTCGGTCACATAATCAGCCCATGACCCATGGAGACTACCCTAGTCGGCCACATAAACAGCACCTGACCCAGACCCATGACGACTACTCTAGTCGGCCACATAAACAGCACCCAACCAGCATGTCTTCTTTTCCTTCCACCCAATTTCAGACCCCATCTTCTATCTACCCCACTGATCCGATTGGAAAAACCCCAAAGATCCAATCTTTATCCGCTGCTATCTCATAAAACTCGGACTACACCCTATATGGGGACCTTAATTTCACCATTAATGGTGGCCGACCAACAGCCATGGTGACTATGTCCTGCCCCATCAAGGTGACGACCAGCACCACCCTAGGTGACGACCAATCTGCACTTTCCATGGCGGATCCACGTCTGGCCAGCAACACCACCCTTTGACCGTAAGTCCTTTAACCGGGTAATTGGGTAATCAACATGGTCCACTTAACCATTGCACTTAACTTGTTAAATGGGTACATGGTATGGTTCACTTAAACGGTTAATTGGATAAATAATGTAGTCGACTCTACCGATTCAACGAGAATTATCCAATGAAAAATTACTTTTCTATTAACCGGGTAATTCATACTTATCCAGCTAACGAATTTTTTCCCACGTTCGATCCCATTGCGTCGAACGTCATTATTATTATTATTATTATTAATATTATTATTATTTCCCAGGTCTTTACAATCTCCCCAACTTAGAATTATTTCGTCCCCGAAATATCATAGCATAAATAGGATATTGATGATTAAGTACATCTCCAGTATAAGTTCATGCTACAAACAGGCTAGGATATTTTTTGGCAATTTCCTGTTCAGTCTCCCATGTCGCTTTTTCTAATCCCTAATTTCTCCATAATACCTTTACCAAAGGGATCTCCTTGTTACAGAGTGTCTTTGTTTCCCTTGCCAAGATGCGAATCGGTTTTTCCTCATAGGTTTAATCCGATTGTAGCTCTAAATCTGCAAAATTTGTGATAACGTGATTCTCATTTCGTACATATTTCTTTAGCATTGACACATGAAATACATTGTGTACACCATCAAGGCTTGGTGGTAATGCTAATCTATATGCACAATTTCCGATTCGATCCAGAATTGGAAATGGTCCTATGAATCTTGGCTTCAACTTCCCTGATATTCTAAATCTAATCACTCCCTCTGGGGGTAAGGTCTTAAGGTAGACGAACTCCCCAACTTGGGATTCTAAGTCTTAAGGGTAGACGGAGTGATTCAAGTGGGAACAGGAAGGAAACCTATGCGTGAGATGGGTCAAGAGGCAGGACAGGACTCAAACCTCCGATGAGGACATCGGGTCTCATTGGTGGGGGAGACTGTTACGGGGTTTAGCTCGTGGGACGGACGAGAGCTAGGGTTTGGCGGTTGTTCCTAGCATTCCCGCGTCCAAGTCGGGTAGGGTGCTATCCGAGTGGTGAACAATCTACCGAGCATATTTCCGTGTTAGTGTGAAGTGCATCGTGGTGCATGGGGTCTATCGGGCGAGTTGCTGTACCGGGCGAGATATCGGGCAGTACCGATAGCAGTTGGGTAGCGGACATGATCGGTAACGAGTACCGAGCACCGCTACCGTGTGCTGAGCGTGGTGCGGGTTCCAGGTGCGTGACAGGTCAGGCGCAGCCGGGACGTTCTACCGAGCATCATGTGCGGATAGAAGTTGCGGGTTCCGGATGCGTAGGGTGCTAGTGACCGAGCACCACTGACCGAGCGTGCTGGGCGCCAGGGCCGGGTACTACCGTGCGACATGCGGTAGTCGCGGGTGCGCAGGTGTGCGGGTGACCGAGCCAAGCTGCGGTAGGGGTTATCGTGCACGCGCATGGGTGCTGTGGAACAGACGGACCAGGGTTCGGTATTGGGGTCGCTGGGTTGAGCCAGGCGACCGTGCCACATCCAGGAAGTTGATGAGGCATTTGCGCCACACCCAAGGGTGGGTCTTTCTGGTAATTCTGCTGGAACACCAAGGGGTCGATGACAAGGCTTGGAGGATGGGAGCCGTTGATCAAGACTTCGATGGTGAGGATGCAAGCTGATGAGGTGTCACACTAAGGCCGGGATGTCTATATAAGGAGGTGCCATCCTTATGTAGAGATCAGACAAGAGGAGAACAACATGTGAAGTGTGTGTGAGTGATCTTGGTGGAGGAGAGAAACTTGGCCGGGCAAGGGGATGCCTTGGGGTTACTGCAGTCAGGCCGAGGGGCGGTCTGGAACTTCAAGGGGGACTACCGGGGTAGTCGACGTCCGCCTTTAGGGTCAAGGCTCACATACCAGTTGTTCGGCAACCCTGCGCGGTGAGCCGAGGGTTGGGTGAAGTCCTGTCGAGTGAGGGTCGAGAGGCACGGTCGTGGGGTTTGCATGTCCACGACCGGCAAGTAGTCTAGGGTGTAGACGCTTGTATATCCTGTATTCATACTAGTGGAATAGAGGTTGGGTCGAGTTCCTGTAATTCTTGTGGTGTATGCGTCGTGTTTGGCCACCGGGGTTAGACCTGTGATTCCGAGGTCTATTGGTACCGAGATGGGTGATCGGTACGTGGGACGCGTAGTCACTGCAGCTTGGTGATTGGTGTGTGTTCGGTACAATCGCTGGTAGCCTGATACCGGTACTAGTGGCGCTTGTAGCTGGGCGCGGTACCGGGACTGGGTTCGTGCGGTATTCGCAAGTGTGTGGTCCGAGGCCGCTGTGCACCACAGCACATTGGTGGGTGCGGAGGTGGTGTTGGCTGGTGTTTCCAGGGAGGGAAACACGCCGCACGGAGGCAGTTAGGGCAAAAAATTTAAACCCTAAGTTGACCCCTGTGACGCCATGCCATCTAAAATTTATTCTGTTATGGTTCATTAAATTTTTTCCAATGATTACTTCAGTTTGTTAGTGAGTCCACTAATTCCCTAATGACATACCCCATTGGAGAAAGAATAATATTGGACTCTTCAACAAGGTACTTGAGTCATAAGATGTGAGCTTTTGGAAAACTTAGCTCTGATACCACCTGTAACGATCCGCCATTTGTCACAACATTGTGGGCCTCGCTGGCAACGTGTTACTCACAATTAAGCAAATATGTCTGAACATATATAAAGATCCCACAGTCTTAAACTCTTTCCCAGTAACCACACTTATTTCTCAGATAAGTAAAAAAGAGTCCTCATTTTTATTTTGCTCCATTCCCTGTGAAGGAAATTCCGCGTTAGTGATTACAACACTAAGTAGTATAATAGATAAAATAAATCAAGTACATTCCACTATTTCCTTATGTTTAATTTAATATGCGGTAGAGTGATTCCACTATACACCAAAACAATGCGGAGGAGGTATCCGTTGTGATCCGCACACCCCGGCCGTAGCCCTTTTGTGGGGAGGCTACCACTACCGTCTCTAGTGCCAATGCCTCGCACACCCCGGCCGTAGCCTTTTTATGGGAAGTTATCTTTCACTCGGTGATTGCTATGCCCCATTTGTGGGGAAGCTCTCACTACCAATTCTAGTGCTAGTGCCTCGCACAACCCGGCCGTAGCCTTTTTATGGTGAGGCTATCACTGCACTCCAGTGCCAGTGCCTTGCACACCCCGGCCGTAGCCTCTCTGTGGGGAGGCTATCACTGCACTCCAGTGCCAGTGCCTTGTACACCCCGGGCGTAGCCTTTTTATGAGGAGGCTATCATTGCACTAAGGTGATTACTAATGCCCCGTTTGTGGGGTACCTCTCACTACCAACTCTAGTGTCAGTGCCTCACACACTGCGCCTTGCTCACCCAGGCCGTAGCCTTTTTATGGGGCGCCTATCACTACTCTAAAATAATCTTAATGCATTACAAACTTTACGCACATAATATGACCCACTGTCGGACTGAGTCAATTCTTTGACTCTGGTTGCACTCGGTGCATGGTGGTCAAATTTGGACTCAGGCCGACCAAGGCTATCAATAAGGAAAATACGATGTTTAACCTATTATACTTACCTGACTTATGATTTCGCTCTAACTGTGACCCATGAAACGCTAATCTGAATGAGGGCATAAAGGTTAGTGAGGCAACTGAGTGGTTTGGTGAGGGTTGTAAGGCCTTTTCAGCAACTCTAGAGGAGTCTGAGTCTAAACCCAAAGAGTTGTCCATGATTCCGATGGTAGCAGAATTTCTGGACGTATTTCCTGGTGAACTTCCAGGGTTACCTCCTAAGCGGGCAGTGGAGCTTGTCATTGACCTAGCACCTGGAGTATCACAAATTTCTAAAGCACCATACCGCATGGCTCCAGCGGAACTCAAGGAGTTAAAGAGTCAATTAGAAGAGCTGTTGCAGGCAGGCTTCATTCGACCAAGTACTTCACCCTGGGGAGCCCCTATTCTTTTCATAAAGAAGAAGGATGCCTCACTTCGATTGTGTATTATTATTGACTATCGCCAGCTCAATCAAGTGACAGTCAAGAATCGGTACAGCTTACCGAGGATTAATGATTTATTTGATCAGTTAAAAACATCTGGAATATTCTCAAAAATAGACTTGCCGTCAGGATATCATCAACTGCGGGTGAAGGAATCTGACATATAGAAAATGGCTTTCCGAACTCGATATGGACATTATGAGTTTTTGGTTATGCCTTTTGGTTTGACAAATGCACCAGCAGCCTTTATGTCACTTATGAACATGGTGTTCCACGAATACTTGGATAAGTTTATTATTGTGTTTGTGGATGACATTCTGGTCTATTCAAATAATGAGGAGGACCATGGGAAACACTTATCCATTGCTCTTCAAGTTTTGAGGGAGAATCAATTGTTCGCCAAGTTATCAGAGTGTGACTTCTGGCTGGAGGAGGTGAAATTCCTCTGACATGTTGTCTCAAAGGCGGGGTCGCAGTGGATCTGTCAAAAGTGAGAACAGTTACTGATTGGCCACAACACAAGTCAGTCACAGATATCCGAAGTTTCCTTCGAATAGCAGCTTACTATCAGAAGTTCATTCAAGATTTCTCCTAGGTGGCATCGCCAATGACTAACCTTACACGCAAGGGAGTCAAGTTCAAATGGAGTAACAAGTGTCAGGAGAGTTTTCAATCTTTGAAGAAGAGTTTAACTACTGCACTAGTTTTGACTATACCAAATGGCAACGAAGGATTCATGGTCTTCAGTGATGCATCTCTAGTGGGGTTAGGTTGGGCCCTTATTTATGCAAGATGGTAAAGTGGTGGCTTATGCCTCTATCCAATTGAAGATTCACGAGCACAATTATGCAACCCATGACTTGGAATTGGCAGCAGTTGTGTTTGCTCTAAAAATTTGGAGACACTATTTGTACAGCAGTTGTGTTTTCACCGACCACCAAAGTTTAAAGTATATCTTCACCCAGAATGACCTTAACGTTCGACAGAGGCGGTGCATAGAATACTTGAAGGACTATGATTTCAAAATTGTATACCATCCAGGAAAAGCGAACTTTGTAGCCGACGCGTTGAGTCGGAAGGGCAAGGTGGACAAGGGTCAACAGCTAGCTAGACTTTGTGCTATGTCCAGCTGAGGTGGTAGCTATTAACCCGGTGGAACGAGTGAGAGAACTACTGGCAATCCTGGTTAACTCCAATGAATTGGTGGACCAAGTTAAGTTAACACAAATGGAAGATGAGAATCTGAATGAAATATTGGACAAAACTCCCGACATTGTAGCAGATTACAACAGTGTAATCAGATTTAGAGGGACGTTGTGTGTACCCAACAATGATGCATTAAAGCGAGATATCCTTGAGGAAGCGATATAGCCCTGGCTGAATTGGAGTCTCCATCATGTTGGTTGGAGTCTGCAAAGATGGTTATAGTCAGGCCAGAGATGGTGAGAGAAGCAGCTGAAAAGTGCAACTCATCCAGCAAAGGCTTAAGGCAGCTCAGGATCGGCAAAAAAGTTATGCTGACACTCAAAGGAAGGACTTAGAATTCCAAGTTGGGGAGTTTGTCTACCTTAAGACCTCACCTAAAAGGGAGTGATCAGATTTAGAACATCAGGGAAGTTGAAGCCAAGATTCATAGGACCATTTCCAATTCTGGATCGAATCGGAAGTTGTGCATATAGATTAGCATTACCACCAAGCCTTGATGGTGTACACAATGTCTTTCATGTGTCAATGCTAAAGAAATATGTACGAGATGAGAATCACATTATCACAAATTTTGCAGATTTAGAGCTACAATCGGATTTAACCTACGAGGAAAAACCGATTCGCATCTTGGCAAGGGAAACAAAGACACTCCATAACAAGGAGATCCCTTTGGTAAAGGTATTATGGAGAAATCAGGGATCAGAAGAAGCTACATGGGAGACTGAACAGGAAATGGCCAGAAAATATCCTAGCCTGTTTGTAGCATAAAATCCGTGTAATTGTTGTAACATGAACTTATACCGGAGATGTACTTAATCATCAATATCCTATTTATGCTATGATATTTCAGGGACGAAATAATTCTAAGTTGGGGAGATTGTAAAGACACGGAAAAATAATAATAATAATAATAATAATAATGACGTTCGATGCAGTGGGATCGAACGTGGGAAAAAATTCGTTAGCTGGATAAGTATGAATTACCCGGTTAATTGAAAAGTAATTTTTAATTGGATAATTCTAGTTGAATCGGTCGAGTCGACTACATTATTTATCCAATTAACCATTTAAGTGAACCATACCATGTACCCATTTAACAGGTTAAGTGAAATGGTTAAGTGGACCATGTTGATTACCCAATTACCCGGTTAAAGGAATTACGGTGAAAGGGTGCTTCCACGTACCCTAGCCGTCATTTTATTCATTATAAAAGGAAAAGGGGGGGCGTCATCTACATTTTTCCTCCTTAGACAGACACCGGATTTCCTCCTTCGCTCGGGTAATTTTCTTTCCTTTCTTTTTCTTTTGTTGCATGCATACACATGTTGCATAAATCATAAACATGATAAACATAAGAATTAAATGAGAAATCAACAAGGGAAGAAGAAAACCAGGAGGATGTCCTGCTGTTTTCCAGCAGCAACCACGCCATGTTTCCTTCCATGGTGCGGGGTTGACGTGCTGGAGGTGGGAATTGCTCCCGACGGTGATGCTGGCCGGATGGAGTCACCTTGGAGGGCCAAAACAGACCGTCGAGGAGGCACGCAGGTCTGAAATCTGAGGGGAGAACAGGTCGGTGTTGCCATGGGTGGTGTTGCTGGCCAGACGTGGATCCGCCATGGAAAGTGCAGACTGGTCGTCACCTGGGGTGGTGCTGGTCATCACCTTGATGGGGCAGGACATGGTCGCCATGGCTGCTGGTCGGCCACCATTAATGGTGAAATTAAGGTCCCCATATAGGGTGTAGTCCGAGTTTCGTGAGATAGCAGCGGATAAAGATTGGATCTTTGGGGTTTTTCCAATCGGATCAGTGGGGTAGATCGAAGATGGGGTCTGAAATTGGGTGGAAGGAAAAGAAGACATGCTGGTCGGGTGCTGTTTATGTGGCTGACTAGGGTAGACACCATGGGTATGTGACCGACATGGAGTCACCATGTTCAGGTTGGGGTTGCTGATTAGGTGGCTGCAATGGGGTCACTAAGGACTGGTTGAGGGACTGATTCATGGAACACAATGTTCATAAGTGACATAAAGGCCGCTGGTGCATTTGTCAGACCAAAAGGCATAACCAGAAACTCATAATGTCCATATCGATGTTCGGAAAGCCATTTTCTGTATGTCAGATTCCTTCACCCGCAGTTGATGATATCCAGACCGCAAGTCTATTTTTGAGAATATTCCGGCTATTTTCAACTGATCAAATAAATCATCAATCCTCGGTAAGGGGTACCGATTCTTGACTGTCACTTGATTGAGCTGGCGATAGTCAATACACAATCGAAGTGAGCCATCCTTCTTCTTTACGAAAAGAACAGGGGCTCCCCAGGGTGAAGTACTTGGTCGGATGAAGCCTGCCTGCAACAGCTCTTCTAATTGACTCTTTAACTCCTTGAGTTCCGCTGGAGCCATGCGGTATGGTGCTTTAGAAATTGGTGATACTCCAGGTGCTAGGTCAATGACAAACTCCACTGCCCGCTTAGGAGGTAACCCTGGAAGTTCACCTGGAAATACGTCCGAGAAATTCTGCTACCACCGGAATCATGGACAACTCTTTGGGTTTGGACTCAGACTCCTCTAGAGTTGCCGAAAAGGCTTTACAACCCTCACCAAACCACTCAGTTGCCTCACTAACTGACACAATACAAGAGGATGGATCATTCCATGACCCTTGGAAAATGACCCCCATCTCACAATTACAAGGTTTCGTCAACACTCTCCTCCCTTTACAGTCGAGAAAAGCCTGGTGTGCAGACAACCAATCCATTCCCAACAGTACATCAAAGCCTATTATCCCATAGACAATGAAATTCCATACATAGGGTTTCCCTTGTATATCCAAGGATAGGTTAGTCACTCCTAACGTTGTGACCTCCCCGTCTCCCGTTGCAGTAGTGACCCTATAAGTCTTGGGTAATGTAGACGTTTGGAGTCCTAAACTCTTAACTAATCGGGATGATAGGAACGAATGTGTACACCCCGAGTCAAATAAAACATCCACACTAACACTTTGAATCAGAATTTTACCTCGAACTGTGTGGTCCTCGTTCTCAGCGTCCTCGATTTCGACCGCAAAAAGTTTCGCCTTCCCTTTGTCCACCGATTTTGCAGGTGCTGGGTAGCGATTAGGAACTGGTGTCTTCTCCTTTTCAGGTTGCTCCTGTTGTTGCTTCAGGGGCTGACGACACTCATTTTGCAGGTGTCCCGTCCTTCCGCAATTGTAGCACCGACGGGGCTCACTGCATAGCCCTGAATGCATCTTGTTGCAATTTTTACATAGTCGATACGGAATCTCCTGAAACTTCCTTTTGCGGTTCCCATCGACATTCCGTTGATAGTTCTGCTGCTGGTGTTCTGCAGACCTAGTTTTTGCTACTACCCTGGTTGGCATTCTTATGTTGCATAGTAGCCTTCCCCTGTTTCTGTGCACGGACATAGTCGTACACCAACTCATGAGTAGTGGCTGCCTCAATCACTTCGGTTATAGTGCCTCTTGGCGCCGTAGCAACCCTACTCCTCAATTCGGGCTTCAACCCCAGAAAAATTTGTCTGCTCTGGCCCGGGCAGTTGCCAGACTCCCAGATGCAAATCTCTCCAATTGCAAGAAATTTTTTGCATACTCTCAGACTGAATCATCCCTCTGAGTTAGAGTGGCAAATTCCAGTGCTTTCTTCTGGACAACAGACTCAGGAAAATATTGTCCATTGAAAGCTGTTACAAATTCCGCCCAAGGAATGGACGAAATCTCCCGTTGATGGAACGCAGTCTTCTCCATGGACTTCCACCAATAGGATGCTTCCTCCTGAAGCATGCATGTCGCCAACCTCACTTGATGGCGATGAGGCACAGAGAGAGCTCTAAATGCTTTCTCAGTAATGTCCAACCAGCTCTCCGCCTTCATTGGATCAGTCCCACCAATGAATACCTCAGCTCCGTTCCTCCGGAATTTCTCTACAGTGTATCGATCACTGTCATCCCCAACTGGCAGTACCACTTGTCGGACTACCGGTGGCACTGGGTTTGGAAGTTCCCCTCGCTCGCCCGGGTCAGCTATCCCTACCCGCTCTTGGGCGCTCCCCTGATCCCCATTTGGGACACTACTAGGACCCGCAGCCGAATTTGGAGCTCCATTCCCTGTTACCAATCCCGGTAATCGCTGCGCTATGTTCTGAATCACAGAACTGGTATTATCTGAAGCCTGCGCAAGTCCCTGTATGGCCGTCAAAATTTGGCCTAACACACTCTCCACGTTCGTGTCTGACTGCGCAGCTTGGCTCGACTTCCTTCGGGTGCCTGCCATCTAAAATTTATTCCGTTATGGTTCATTAAAATTTTTTTTCAATGATTACTTCGGTTTGTTAGTGAGTCCACTAATTCCCTAATGACATACCCCATTGGAGAAAGATAAATATTGGACTCTTCAACAAGGTACTTGAGTCATAAGATGTGAGCTTTTGGGAAACTTGGCTCTGATACCACCTGTAACGACCCGCCATTTGTCACAACATTGTGGGCCTAGCTGGCCAGGTGTTACTCACAATTAAGCAAATATGTCTAACATTTTTTTTAACAAAAACATATATAAAGATCCCACAGTCTTAGACCGTTTCCCAGTAGCCACACTTATTTCTCAAATAAATAAAAAAAGGAGTCCTCATATTTATTTTGCTCCATGCCCTGGTTGTCAATCACCTAATTTCGTATCTGCACACCTGCGGAGGCAATTCCGCGTTAGTGATTACAACACTAAGTAGTATAATAGATAAAACAAATCAAGTACATTCCACTATTTCCTTATGTTTATTTTAATATGCGGTGGAGCGATTCCGCTATACTCCAAAACAATGCGGAGGAGGTATCCGCTGTGATCCGCACACCCCGGCCGTAGCCCTTTTGTGGGGAGGCTACCACTACCGTCTCCAGTGCCAGTGCCTCGCACACCCCGGCCGTAGCCTTTTTGTGGGGAAGCTATCACTGCACTCAGGTGATTGCTACGCCCCGTTTGTGGGGAAGCTCTCACTACCAATTCTAGTGCCAGTGCCTCGCACACCCCGGCCGTAGCCTTTTTATGGGGAGGCTATCACTGCACTCCAGTGCCAGTGCCTTGCACACCCGGCCGTAGCCTTTTTATGGGGAGGCTATCACTGCACTCAGGTGATTGCTATGCCCCGTTTGTGGGGAAGCTCTCACTGCCAACTCTAGTGCCAGTGCCTCACACACCCCGGCCGTAGCCTTTTTATGGGGAGGCTATCACTGCACTCCAGTGCGATGGAGGAATCGCTGTGCCTTGCTCACCCCGGCCGTAGCCTTTTTATGGGGCGGCTATCACTACTCCAAAACAATGTTAATGCATTACAAACTTTACGCACATAATACGACCCAGTGTCGGACTGAGTCAATTCTTTGACCCCGGTTGCACTCGGTGCATGGTGGTCGAATCTGGGCTCAGGCCGACCTAGGCTACCAACAAGGAAAATACGATGTTCTACCTATTATACGTACCTGACTTGTGATTTCGTCTGACTGTGACCCGTGAACCCTAATCTGAATGAGGGCATAAAATTATACATTAGTATAATTTTATTTTGCATGAACCTACATGCAACTTACATGACTAATATACTATCAATTTTAAATGATGTAATTAGTTCATGTTAGTCTTCATTTCTTATTAAATTTTCAGCAATTCTAATGATAATTAATTATTAATTATCCCCATCCAAATCCCCATTATCTAATTGATAATTTAATTATTAACATGTCCCATACTTAATTCTTTTGTATTTACCTTATATTCTAACTCAACCGCATCGAGTTCTCCCATATTTACCTGGTTGCCATTCTACTTTAACAATTCATTTAACGACCCCAAAGCTCCCAGCTTTATTGTAGTCAACCCGTGAAAGCCGGTATTTTCACCATGCATGGCGACCAACCAGTAACGTGGCGGCCTCCATTTGCTGCCATGGCGTCTCCAACTTGGCCACCACATGGCAACCCTCAACCAGTCCTTGGCGACCCCATTCCGGCCACCCAATCAGCAACCCCGACCTGACCATGGTGACTCCATGTCGGTCACATAATCAGCCCATGACCCATGGCGTCTACCCTAGTCGGCCACATAAACAGCACCCGACCAGACCCATGACGACTACTCTAGTCGGCCACATAAACAGCACCCGACCAGCATGTCTTCTTTTCCTTCCACCCAATTTCAGACCCCATCTTCTATCTACCCCACTGATCCGATTGGAA
Source organism: Piper betle (assembly GCA_033002965.1). Taxonomy (NCBI): domain Eukaryota; kingdom Viridiplantae; phylum Streptophyta; class Magnoliopsida; order Piperales; family Piperaceae; genus Piper; species Piper betle. The sequence goes on along the minus strand of JAURVB010013960.1, from coordinate 1,659 downwards.
AAACCCCAAAGATCCAATCTTTATCCGCTGCTATCTCATGAAACTCGGACTACACCCTATATGGGGACCTTAATTTCACCATTAATGGTGGCCGACCAGCAGCCATGGCGACCATGTCCTGCCCCATCAAGGTGACGACCAGCACCACCCCAGGTGACGACCAGTCTGCACTTTCCATGGCGGATCCACGTCTGGCCAGCAACACCACCCATGGCAACACCGACCTGTTCTCCCCTCGGATTTCAGACCTGCGTGCCTCCTCGACGGTCTGTTTTGGCCCTCCAAGGTGACTCCATCCGGCCAGCATCACCGTCGGGAGCAATTCCCACCTCCAGCACGTCAACCCCGCACCATGGAAGGAAACATGGCGTGGTTGCTGCTGGAAAACAGCAGGACGTCCTCCTGGTTTTCTTCTTCCCTTGTTGATTTCTCATTTAATTCTTATGTTTATCATGTTTATGATTTATGCAACATGTGTATGCATGCAACAAAAGAAAAAGAAAGGAAAGAAAATTACCCGAGCGAAGGAGGAAATCCGGCGTCTGTCTAAGGAGGAAAAATGTAGATGACGCCCTCCCCCTTTTCCTTTTATAATGAATAAAATGACGGCTAGGGTACGTGGAAGCACCCTTTCACCGTAATTCCTTTAACCGGGTAATTGGGTAATCAACATGGTCCACTTAACCATTTCACTTAACCTGTTAAATGGGTACATGGTATGGTTCACTTAAATGGTTAATTGGATAAATAATGTAGTCGACTCGACCGATTCAACTAGAATTATCCAATTAAAAATTACTTTTCAATTAACCGGGTAATTCATACTTATCCAGCTAACGAATTTTTTCCCACGTTCGATCCCACTGCGTCGAACGTCATTATTATATATTATTATATATTATTTTTCCGGGTCTTTACATCAACAACGAGTGTCACTGGTCTGGAAGAATAACTAGTACAAGCTAGTCAAGTGGAAATCTGACTTCCACAGGGGAAGGACAACCATATATAATCTCCATGGGGACACTCAATGGGCATCTATTTTGAAGCCATCAAGTTGCAAACTCAATTGCATCCCGAACTGAACCAATGTACCTGCCACTCTCGGCAAATGCCTCTCTCGACAATTAACTAGTCCCCACTCTTAGGAGAAAACCACATATCCTAGGCCCACCCCCATCTAATGCCTGGCCATAGAGCACAATGACCGAGAGCACAAAGGCCGAGTCACTCTTCAGGCACCTCGTAATACCACAAGTCTAGACATACGCTACACAGTCTCCGAGCACCCGACCACTCCACACCTCTCTCGAGTGTGAGGAACCTCAAGACGTCAGAGATGCCAAGATCCCACGAGGACTGAGAACAGCCCTCTCACAAATCCAGAGCACACTACGACCTGCGTATGCGCTCGCTCACGACATACACAAGGTCAAATCCACCAACTCTGGGCTCATGGAAAAGTCAATGAAAACCATATGTACGGCTGAGGAAGGGAATCACATAAGTAGGCCCGAAGGCAACAAGAAGTGGAGCCAAGCTTCGAAAAAACACTAGGGATCCAATTCTTGAGGGTTATTAATCAACGGAAGTAATATGCATTTAGATGGCTCTGTGTTAAGTGTGGTCCATTAAAAACAATTACTTAACACGTTCTAC
>JAURVB010013959.1:0-32657 GCA_033002965.1 Piper betle | reverse complement strand
ATTCTACAGACAGACTTTTTTGGCCTCATGAGTGAAGGCTATTGGAGAAATGGCCACACTTGATGTTTTATGACATTCAAAATTTGTTTCTCTTCTGACGCCCCGTAGAGGCGTATAAGACACTGAGATAAAAAATCCATGATTAAACCAGCTCTTCATCTACAGATTTCTGCTCATTTTGTTCTCAAATTACTTATCCTCAAAGCCAAATGGTCTTGCCCCTCAATGCAGTCAGCAATATTCATCAATCAAATATGCTACAGCTAAAAAGGAACACATTTTCCCAACCAATCAACAACCAAAAAGAAAAGATCCAGAATCGGCACATAATTATGTGATGTGGGGCCCTATGTTACCGTTCAGTTGGATTTGGGTACGTGTAGTTTGTGGGTGCTGCACACGTGCGACAGAGAGAGAACGAGAGAGAAATAGTTGCGGAAGTGGAGATTACGTATGTTTTGTCTTGTTTTTTTTTTATATATAAAAAAGAAGAGGATTAGGCATGCCCATGCTTAAGATTTACAAATAATAATAACATATTAATCTCATGTGGTGGTCTCTCCCAAAAGTTGAGTGGCAGCCACTATTACTTTTTAAGAAGTATTTTTTAATTTATAAATTTTTCTTAGCTTTGAATATGTCCAATATGTAGGTACATATAAAAATTATTAATAATGTGTTTTAGTAATGTACAAATTTATTAAAATGGGCAATTATTACTCTAACATTTTTGTGGATGTAGGAATAGCATATAGATTAAATATATTAACGTGAAAGAATAGTTTTTAGATGGCAAATGATGATTTTTAGGGAAGTTTTTGATAATTTTTAAGAATTTAAATAAATTATGGAAATTAAAAATGATTTTTTAAAAAATAATACTTCTAATCTCTATATTTTATCAATAACAACCCTTTAAAATATCATTAGATATACATGAACTACTTATTTTTACATAGATCCCATTACTTAAAATCAACATAAATAAATATAAAAATAATATTAAAGATATTTATAGATTATTAACTCTGCATCATGCTTTTAATCTTTTTATTTTTATTATCAAAATAATTATAATAAATTTAATTTCAAAATATTTTTAAATTAGTGCATATTTTTTATATCTAAAAGTAGGTCATGCATATAGATGTCAAAAAAATATAAAATTTTATCAACCTACTATTTAAGCAACATATAAATCTCGTTATATAGGACCCATTAAAAGTAAAATTATTTGTATAACTCACCATAATTTTTTTTATATATATTAATAATCTGAAGTTAAAATTTATTTGTCAAAATTATCATCAATCATTAGCCTTCGAAAACGGGCACAACCTGTTACTATTATAGGCCCATGGGCTAAATTGGGCTAAGTTTTTCAATTATTGGGCCAGTAGAGGCCGGGCCAACCTTCCTATAGTGATATGCAGTTAAGCTGGGCTGGTCAGTCCAACCCATTTGCCATCAAATCATCTTCTTTGCAAAATATATTAATTTTATATTAGTTTAAAACAATGCATTAAATAAATGTTGTTTCATATATTAGAAACCATCTAAAACTTTCTTCTCTTTATATATACATGGCAAGATGCAGCACCACTATATATAAATTTTATTTTTATAGATAAAATCTTGTTAAATAATAAGATGGATTATAATGATTCAATTTCTTAAATATATATTCTTATTAAATTTAAACATAAATCTTAATTAAAAGAGAAAATAAATTATAACTATTTGATTTATTAATTTTTATTTTTATTGTACATTGATGATGAACAGTCATTTTAATTAAATATAAATTCTGATTAATGTTAAAGATAAATTTTAACTAAAGAAGAAATAAATTATAACTATTTAATTTATTAATTTTTAATTTTATTGTACTTTGATGATGCAAAGTCATCATTATGCAAAGATATTTATAGAATATTAACTCAGTATTGCTTTTAATCTTTTTATGTTTATTATCCAAATAATTATAATAAAAATTAATTTCAAAATATAGTTAAATTAGTACATTTTTATATATCTAAAAGTACGTCACGCATATTGGTGTCAAAAAAATATAAAATTTTATAACCTATTACCCATGCACATATAAATCTCGTTACATGGGACCATTAAAAGTAAAATCATTTGTATAACTCACCATAATTTTTTTCATATATATTAATAATCGAATGTTAAAATTTATTTGTCAAAAATTATCATCAATGTCATCAATCATCAGCCTTTGAAAAAGGAAACGACCTGTTCTATTATAGGCCCATGGGCCAGATTGGGCTAAGTTTCTCAATTACTGGGCTAGTCGAAGCCAGATCAACCACACTCTAGCCAGAAGCAGTTAAGTTGGGTTGGGCCGATCCCACCTATTTGCCACCAATCATCTTCTTTGTAAAATGTATTGAATAAATATTAGTTTACAAACAATGAATTAAATAACTACTATTTTACATATTAAATTTCATCTAAAATTTTCTTCTCTTTATATATACATGGCAAGATGCAGCACCACCATATATAAATTTTATTTCTATAGATAAATCTTGTTAAATAATTGGATGGACTATAATAATTCAATATCTTAAATATATATTCTGATTAATTTTAAAGATAAATCTTAATTAAATGAGAAAATAAATTATAACTATTTAATTAATTAAATTTTATTTTTATTGTACTTTGATGTTGCAAAGTCATTTTTTTAAAATATAGATTCTGATTAATTTAAAAGATAAATTTTAACTAAAGAAGAAAATAAATTATAACTATTTAATTTATTAATTTTTATTTTTATTGTACTTTGATGATGCAAAGTCATCAATATGCAAAGATATTTATAGATTATTAACTTAGTATAGTGCTTTTAATCTTTTTATTTTTATTATCAAAATAATTATAATAAAAATAAATTTCAAAATATCCTTAAACTAGACATTTTTATATATCTAAAAGTAGGTCACACATATTGATGTTAAAAAAATATAAAATTTTATCAACCTATTACTCATGCACATATAAATCTCGTTACATGGGACCAAGTAAAAATAAAATCATTTGTGTAACTCACCATAATTTTTTTCATATATATTAATAATCTAAAGTTAAAATTTACTTGTCAAAATTATCATCAATGTCATCAATCATTAGCCTTCGAAAAAGGGCACGACCTGCTCTATTATAGGCCTGTGGGCTAGATTGGACAAACTTTCTTAATTTTTGTGCCAATCGAGGCCGGATCAACCCCACTCTAGCCAGATGTAGTTAAGTTGGGTTGGGCCGGTCCCACCCATTTGCCACCAATCATCTTCTTTTCAAAATGTATTGAATTCATATTAGTTTATAAACAATGCATTAAATAAATGCTATTTTACATATTAGAAATCATCTAAAATTTTCTTCTCTTTATATATACATGGCAAGATGTAGCTCCACCATCTATAAATTTTATTTCTATAGATAAATTCTTGTTAAATAACGGGATGGACTATAATAATTCAATATCCTAAATATAGATTCTGATTAATTTTAAAGATAAATCTTAATTAAAGGAGATAATAAATTATAACTCTATAATTTATTAATTTTTATTTTTATTGTACTTTGATGATGCAAAGTCATCAGTACGCAAAGATATTTATAGATTATTAACTCAGTATAATGCTTTTAATCTTTTTATTTATATAATCAAAATAATTATAATAAAAATAAATTTCAAAATATCCTTAAACTAGTGCATTTTTTATATATCTAAAAGTAGGTCACGTATATTCATGTCAAAATATATAAAATTTTATCAAACTACTACTCATGCACATATAAATCTTGTTACGTGGGACCCACTAGAAATAAAATTATTTGTATAACTCACCAAAATTTGTTTCACATATATTAATAATCTGAAATAAAATTTTTTTCCCAAAATTATCTTCTACATCATCAATCATTTGCCACTCTCATTTTTAGGAAGTATTTTTTAATTTATAAACTTTTCTTAGCTTTGAATATGCCTAACATGTTGGTACTTTTAAAAATTATTAATAATGTACAAATTTATTAAAATGGGCAATTATTACTCTAACACTTTTGTGGATGTTGGAATAGCATATAGATTAAAGATATTAACGTGAAAGAATAAGTTTTAGATGGCAAATGACAATTTTTAGGGAAGTTTTTGATAATTTTTAAGACTTCAAGGAAATTACACATGATTTTTTTATGAAAATAATTACCTCAAATCTCTATATTTTATCAATAACAACCCTTAAAAATATCAATAGATATACTTGAACTACTGATTTTTACATAGATCCCATTAGTTAAAATGAACATAAATAAATATAAAATAACATTAAAGATATTTATAGATTATTAACTCAGTATAATCCTTTTAATCTTTTTTCTATTATCAAAATAATTATAATAAAAATCAATTTCAAAATATCCTTAAACTAGTACATTTTTTATATATCTAAAAGTAGGTCACGCATGTTGATGTCAAAACATATCAAAATTTATCAACCTACTACCCATGCACATATAAATCTGGTTACGTGGGACCCACTAAAAGTAAAATTATTTGTATAACTCACCATAATTTTTTTCATATATATTAATAAACTGAAGTTAAAATTTATTTGTCAAAATTATCATCAATGTCATCAATCATCGACCTTCGAAAAAGGGCATGGCCTGCCTCTTATAGGCCCATGGGCTAGATTGAGCTACGGTTCTCAATTACTGGGCCAGTCGTGGCCGGGCTGGGTCGGTCCGACCCAGTTGCCACCAATCATCTCCTTTGCAAAATGTATTGAATTCATATTAGTTTATAAACAATGCATGAAATAAATGCTATTTTACATATTAGAAACCATCTAAAATTTTCTTCTCTTTATATATACATGGCAAGATGCAATACAACCATATATAAATTTTATTTTTATAGATAAAATCTTGTTAAATAATGAAATGGACTATAATAATTCAATGTCTTAAATGTAAATTCTGATTAATTTTAAAGATAAATCTTAATTAAAGGAGAAAATAAATTATAACTATTTGATTTATTAATTTTTATTTTTATTGTATTTTGATTGGTTAAAGCTACTCCTACTTTTAATTAAAGGTCAATATTAAATTTCTCTTTTATTAATAGGAATAAGATTTTTTTATCAGGCAAACAAACAAATAGATCCTCGGCATAATAATCTAATAATAATGATACGTGGTTGGATATGCGCCGGCGTTGCTTTTCCAAGTGCCCACATTATTGACGTCTATGACTCAACTCCATATTGTTGTGTCATCATATTGTTGATGCTCAAATTATATATATTCTACGTGAAATGCAACTGCCGAAGGTATGCATGCTCATGAAACAAAGCCAAATGCTCTCCAACTAGTAGAATGTTACTATCAAATCCCACTGACATTCCTAGCAGCTAAGTTCAAGACGTTTAGGATGATAACAAATCTTACACAGACATTGAATTCTGCACAAGGCTTTCTTTTATCAGGTAAAAAGGAATTGATGAGTAGTTGCCAGCAGCTTTTTCTTTCTTGGGCGGCCATGGAGGTCAGGTTGTTTTAATGCCGTAGAGAATAGATGCTACCTGACAAAGAATATTGGTTCTAGTCACAGGGCTGCTGACGAGCCGAGTTGGCTAGTGAGTCTTGGTGAGTTACTCGGTTCAACTCGAACTCGGTGGCTTTACAACTCGACTCATTGAATTTGACTAACCGACTCAAGCTCATTTTTATATGAGCCTATCTTTAGTTCCTTCAAACTTGAATCGACTCAACTTGAGTGAAGTTTGACTCATCATTTGACTCACATACGACGCACACGGGACACCGGTCATCATTAATGGTCATTGTGGACACTGCATCCACATCTACCGGACACAATCCTCAATCATAAACACATGCTTAACATAAATTATTTGATCAATTACAAATTAGGACGAATATTCAATAATTCTTGTAATGGGTAAAAAAATTCCAAATTCCATTGCTGTTTTTATAAGAAAATTAATTATTGAATCCCACCAACAATCTATTAATCGGTATGTTAATATATATGATTCCTTCAAGAACTTTATCTTAGTTAAAGTACATTACCATTATAATTTATAGAATAATCTATCACGACACTAGGTGCAATTTATTTTTTCACTATTTATTCATCTTCTATAATGTTTCTCTTAGTATTTTCTGAACAGTTTATGACCTTGTTTTTGAAGACAAATCCTCACATTCTTACTCCCACCATTACATCAAAACTCATATGGTACATCAACACACTAATTAATACTGAATTCACTAATTTATATTGAATTTTTCTAATATTGAAGCGTAACTGTATAAATGAAAACATATTTGACAAGAATGATAATGGCAACTGAAAAGATTTTTCGGTCAACTAATATTATATACCATTGTAGATTTAATAGCAACAGGGCCCTTGCAAGAGATGATATCAAAAGTCTAAACCATTTTTTTCTACAAAATAAAATAAGGTATTTCACACAATTTACACATTTTGTTACAAGACTAAATTATTGTATATATAATAATAATAATAATAATAATATAATATAATGAGATAAATAATAACAAAAACAAGAATGTCAGAGGAGAGAAGTGGAGAGATGCACTGAAATACCTTATTTTAATACCTTATGGGCGGTGTGACCAAATATGGTTGTCGCTGGCTAGGCCTGCTTGCCGCTAGCCGGACTAGGCCGTCCCTCAACCAGATTTGGTTGGGGGATGACCTGGTCTAGCCTGCAGCAGCCAGTGTGGCAGCCGACCCTTGTCGGTAGCCGCTAGATCTGGCCACACGTTTTTTTAAAAATATAAAACCACACTATCTTATAGGTGGCACGACCAGATCTGGTCGTGATGGCCAGACCTGGCCATCCCCTAGCCAGATCTGGTTGCGGGACGGCCTTGTTCATCCCTCAATGGCCAGACCTAACCTGTGGCGGCCAGATCTGGTCATCATAGGGCGCCAGACCAGACCATCCCTGGCCAGGTCTTGTCGCGGGATGGCTTGGTCCAGCCCGCGGCAGCTGGACGTGGTCGGTGGTGGCTAGATCTGTTTCGGGCGGCTTGGTTGGCACATTGTTTTTTAAAAAAAGTCATGCAGCCAGATCTTACGATAGCAGGCGAAGTCAATCTACTGCTGGTAGAATATGGTAGTCACCCAACCAGATCTAGCCAGCTGCGGCTAGTTTTGCCAGAACATTTAAAAAAGAAAAATTAGTTGTGTGACTAGATTTGGCCACCTCCAGCCAGGGCCGACTGTAGTTGGCCAGATTTGGTTGAGCGATTTTTTTAAAAAATAGAGTTTAACAAAATTGTTGACAACTAGGTTTTGACTACGGCTGGCCGGTTAGCAGTGGCCATAACCTAGCCGCCGTCAACAATAAGGATGAAGGCTTTTGTTTTCTTTTTTATCAAATTTGGGCCATCCATATGATCGGATGACCTAGATTAGAGTTAAGGGCAGGAAATTGTTCTCGGGTCATTACATGTCAGAGTATGCCGCATCAGCAATCCGAAAATCCTACCCTAATATATTTAATTGTATTGGTATAAAAAATTGATATTTTATTAAATTACTATTGTATATTTAGAATTACTATTGGGTGTAATGGATGACCAAATTTGTAATGATCAATTTTCAAATATACTGATTATTAATTGAGAAGAATTGCGCTTGTATTCTTTATTTAGAATTTTTACTTATTTTTATCATTGTTGAAGGGCCTATAGATAACAATCCTATTGAATATATTAATTTTAATTTGTTTTTAGCATCTACTTAAATGATTATTAATACTTGATTATTTTTTTTATAGACCGCTTCGTACTATACATCTTTTCTTATTTCAAGTTTTACGCTAAATTAGAAATAATTGCAAAAATCTATATCAGAAATAAATATTAAGACTTTTTTCACATATTAAATGCTCGTAGCCCGTGAATCTACATCCAAACTCACATGAATTAAAAGTTAGGTAAATTAAATATAGGACTCATTCTAGCAGCCAAATATATTTTGTGAGTACTCATATATCGAAAGGTGTAAAAATTATTATGTTATTATGTATTAATTAGAATAGAAGATAGATAAAAGATTAAATAAATTCCTATAAATATGCATGCTCTTTTATTTAATTCTGGTAAATCACATATTGAGATCCATTCTAACAACCAATTAGACTTTGCCATTTGCTAAATTTTCTTATCGATAGTTGTAAAAGATGTTGTTTTAATATATATATATATATATATATATATAATATATATATATATTAAGACTAACAACTGATAAGATGTTGTCAGACTCTAATTGAAAGTTGTAAAAGTTGTTTTATTATTATTTATTATAAAGATTTTACTTTCTTGAATTATGACTCAACACTCTCATAAAATTAGGCTTTTGAAAATTTTTGTTCACATTGAGATCTATTTTGTATTTTAGGAGTTGTACAAAAGAAAACCAACCTCACCACCAAAATATGAAAGTATACATACATGCATAGTACTATAGGAGGATGCAAACTATGACTCAGCCACTTCCAATTACAGTTTTTAATTCCTCTGTGGATGTCAGCGTTGATGAGGTAGTGCTAGAGGTCTTGAAGCTGTACTAGATAGAGATACATTCACCACAGTTATTTCAACATCAATTGTCATGTTATTGGGGAATTGTATAGCCATGTTGCCTTTAGAACTTTTGGGCTTTTAGCTTACAAAATATGTTCTAAATTAGAAATTCTATTAAATATTAATGAGAGATTATATACATGCAACGAGTGATTAATCCTCACATAAATTAAGTCCTCAAAATATTCTTCCAGATAACTTACGTTTAAAACCATTTGCTTTTGATGAGAACAAGTGTCTGGGAGAATAAAATAATGTGGAAAAGGGCACAACAAACACTAATGATTGATCTTAGGCGTTCTGACTATGTAAGAAGAAATAATGGATGCTGTGTCTTGATTAGATCATAGTCTTCTTTCAGTGAAAATGAATTTTGCAAAGTTACCTTTAATAAAAAATGTCATCAATGAGATAATTAGAATGACTCGATGTAAGTGAAACCTGACATTTAGACTTAAGTCATATAAGTTAATACACCTTCACTAATGTATTAGATCTTATCTTGTAAGTATTGCATGCAAGGTTAATTTGGAGATAGATTTGGTTCCTTAAAAAAACAAACGTAAATTTCTACAAGTTGTACTTAGTAAAGCTTGGCTAAAAACATCTATTATTGATCTGTATTGAAAATTATCTCACTTAGATAGAGGAAGCACATTGTCAAATTAACATCACTAAATTTATTTTGCTTAATTTATAATCTTGAGAAATTTCATGTAGTATGCTAATTAAAAAGGTCCAGCTTAATTACTTACATTCAAATATTATTCTTTTGGTTATGTTATTTTGAAAATTTTATTTAAAGATGCGTATATGATTATATGGTTTCTAGAACAATAGAAATTTGTGTATTATTTTATATGGGACAATCTCTAAAACTACAATTGGTTGAATGGCCTTCTCTCCCACGAGCCTTTCGATCAAACCTTACTAGGGTTACTAATTAAGCGAGCCAACTCGTGAGCATTTAACGTTCGGCTCAGTTTGACTCGACTTGAAACTCGATATTTAAATGTTCGAGCTCGAACTCAGAATCTTACTTGCCAAGCTTGAGTAAGGCCGTGTTCGATTCGACTCCACTCAGTTATAACTCTATTATATTATATTATATTATATTATATATATATATATATATATATATATATATACACACACACACATACACACACACACAATATAATAACAAACAAGTAAGATAGTTGAGATGGTAAGTATTCAAGTTAATGACCTCAAGGTTGTATTTTTTTATAAGTTAATATCCACATTGATTGCATTTTTTCTAAGTGAGGTGCTTTTGACTTTTAATCGAGCTTGTTTTAAGCTCACCAATGAGCTGGGTTCAAGTTTGGGAAAATTAAACAGTTTAAGTATAATCGAGCTCGAGTTGAGCTCGAACACATAAAAGATATTCGAGTCGAACTTGAACATGTATGTTCAAAACTCGTTCGATCTCAAGTCGAGTTCGAGTTTCGAATTATTCGAGCCGAATTCGAATACAAGTTGAGCGAAACATCCCTAAACCTTACCACCCCTCGCCCAACCTGTATAAAATCGTACAAGATGGCAAAAGACATTAAGTAACATGCGTTCATTATTTATAAATACGTTCTTGGAACCTATGTCCTCTTAATTATGATATATATTTAGAGCAAGAGGGGTTGTCTTTAATTCTTCAAGAAGAAGATCATACAACTTGCCACGTAGTTGTGAAGATAATTCATATAACTTTTCTCATTTATACATGCTGGGATATATTAAATAAAACAACACATTTCATGACTTTATTCTACAGAGGTATATATTTGCATATAGCATCTGCAACAGCTGTCCAATAATTAGAGGGGGATAGGTTGGACAAGCACCTGAGTAACATGAGCTTTTGTCTCATGTGTGGAGTCCGAGTAACCATCCCTGTAATGGTAAAGGATTGAAATGACACGAGCTAGTCCAACCGCCCTCATGAGAACGGCCTTTGGCACAGATGTGTCATGTAGTAGCTCGTAGTTTATGTCCTTCCATGCATCATCCACCATGGCTTGGAGTGCCATGCATGCCTCTTCCTCTGTGCATCCATGGTCCTTCATGTAACACTCTACCGCTGATGGAGCGTCTCCCTCTCTTGTTCTTCCTGCATACATGATTTTTTAACAGAATGAATCGTAAAAGATTAATGATAATTATAAGCCTCTAATTTTGAGCCAGTCACCTTTTTCATGCTCATGGTAATTTATAATATTCAATATTGTGTATTAAAAATCCTACGACCCACAATTTTTTTTTACAAATGGAAAATAGAATTGCGGATAAGTTAAGTTTATGGCCAGAATAACAAAGTAAAAACGAAAAACTGCATTGAGTAGTGTATACATGTGTATGGAACAAACAAGTAGAATAGGTTACCTTGTGCCCAACAATGTCATCCCTGTTCCTGCATATCATACTTGCTGCGACAACTATATTTGGTCTTTTAATGGCCCATTCAAAGACATCTTTGGTTGCAATTCCGTCCAATCCAACTAAAGAGACCAAAAACAAGAAGGGATAGGCGCATGATACGAGTGCATTGTCCATGTACTCTTCAAATGATGGATGGTAATGTGAATAAAACCATTTTGCTTCCAAAAAGTATGCTTTGATGTAGGGGATTAACTATCAATACAAAACAATAATTATTAGTTAATGTCTATAGATGCGCATTATATATATAATAATCCTCTTTATATCAAATAAATTTGTATAATTAGATTGTTGGGTGTGTGACATCGATCTCTAGCTTGACAAATGCCTCACTTACTGCTTTTCTTGCGTAGCTAACACGATACACTTCATGTGGTTTAAGCAAGTCCTCAGATTCCTTAAACACCCTCAAAACAATAGAATAAGCTGTTTTTATGGTGTTTGGCAATTGCTCAGGAGCTTGCAAATCCCACCTGTATATGTCATGATAAAATTTTTGTTAGTAATTAGACAAATTTTAGAAGTAGAAGTTCTACAAATACATGACAGAGATTATATATGTGAACCTTTCAAGTGCTGAAGTGAAGAGTTGTAGCTCCTCTAGGGTTCCATAGACATCATATACATCATCCAAAATTGACGCCATGATGATATTCTTCACCATTATGTTTCTAGCTCTTGCATGTTCAGGCTTTGAGAGAACTTCAAGTATCCAAAAGTATAGCTCGACTACTCTATTCCTGGCAAAGGGAAGATTGGTAGCAGCTCCAAGCTCGTTCCACCAACTTCACACACATTAATTAATATTGTTAAATAATCCACATACAACTTAGTTTATAATTAATTTAAGGATAAATTCTTAAGCTTCTCGAATAAATAATTAAAAAACCCCTGCATTTTTCTAGTTTAAACAACTCCCACGATTGAAAAACAAAGGCTCACGTGCTTCTCCACCCTTTTCAATGGTTTTTTGATGATTGTGTAATTGGTTATATTTTCAATACCTGGACGCTCAATTTGCATTAGATGAGGTTGGCGTGTTGTATACTGTCATGTCACAGAATAAACTATAATATGCTGTAACAGATCAAGAGAGTATAATATGTGGCGTAAGCTAGCGTAAAATTTTTATTTGAGGAGACATAAGGATACATGTTGTTCAATTGTGGGATGATCAGTTTAACCTAAAACAAATAAAACTACTAGCCCATGTTTTCCAACACCATGCAGGGAGCCATGGTATTTGTTTAGTGGAAAGTTAACCCAATTTTACCTTGTTAGTACGGCCAATTCTCTCTGGTGCACAGCTTGTAACAGATTGAAATCCAGCTTTGCAAGCTCAAGCACAACCTCATTCCTACCTTTTTTGTTCTCATAGCATGAGATTGACCTCCTTGCTTTTACCAAGTCTGTGCATCTGTGGAGTGGTATCTCAAGTGCACATTCCACTTGTTGCGCAAGGGAGCCTGTTAAGTTTGGCAATGTGGCTTTGAGATTTTTACTGGTGAAAGCTAGAGCTTCATCAAGAATCGCTTCCCCCTTCACGCTCATATATGATGCTTCGTATAAGCTCAACATGCCTTCTATATCGTTGGCTATGCTTTGCTTGAATTTATCTCCCTCGTCCATGAACCTCTTGAACACATCTGTCAAGCATGTTGAGATAATAAATTCATACTAGCCAGTAGCTACAGCAGGTGAGATTAGATTCTTAAGATTATTACTTGTGGAGTAAAACATTGGGATATGAGATGTGAATCCTCAGATCTACATATTTCTTGGTGGAGATATGGTAAGTTACCTGCTCACCAGCTTACCCAAGCACACACCCACACACGTATATTAATATTTCTTTCAGTGCTGCATATATTTTAGTCTAACCAACCTGTTGATACATGGTACCCTTGCTGCCTGGACAATCGAAAACGCAGTGCAATGTGGCGAAGATCAAAGCGTTCAAGATATTTGGAGGAATCAGTGGTCATGGTCGAGGCTTCATATAGATGCTTCAATGTTTCAGCAATCTCTTCCTCAAAATGATATGCAATTCCTGTCCTCTGAATCCAATCAATCAAACTAATATCTAAGTTTGTATCTCGGAGCATTGCTACTCACTTGTTTCTTCAATTCCTCCATCCTCTCTACCACGGTTTGGGGAGGATCCTGTCAGTAACCATTCAGAAAGAAATAAGAATAAAAAGTTTCACTCAAATTAACACTACAAACAAATAGTCATTACATACAATGGGATTATCTAAATACTGGATGAAGTGATCACCCCAAAGAGTAGGATGATATTTGGCATCACGACGAATGATCTCCTGCTTGGATGGCGGTTTATGAGCAGCAGTAGCAGCATTTGTTACAAAAGAAGAGGCCATGATATCCCAAGTTTAAAACAACAACTTGCAAAATATTGGGTAAATAGTATTTAGTAGTGGACCAGTGGTATTGGTGGTGGGAGGTCATCTCATATATTTATACAGGAAATTGTGATGAAAGTGGTCACTAATTACCAATTTCCAATTAATAATAAAATAATTTTGATATGGCCTCCGCTGCCGTGAAAAATGTGTAGTACACATTTTGCACGACGGCAGAGGGCAGATAGAATTTGTGGTCGGTGGAGACGAAGCAAATTTAGAGTCCAATTAAAAAACTAAAGTTTTCTGGTAACTTTTAAAGTTCACGAATCATGAAACATGCATCCCCAATAAATGTTTTTCAATCAAATTAAGACATAGTCATGGCCATCTAGACATTGTCCTCATCCAAGTTTTCTTTACTTATAAGCAACGTCAGAAACTTACATAAAATGATCTAAAATCTCTCCTTCACAATCACCAGGTGAAACATTTTTAACGATCAAATTAAATATATATTAATAGCTTGTGTGTGCTATTAATTATGAATTTAAAATATTCATAGCTTGTATGAAGAAAAGGATATTGCGAAAATATCAAATGTGGCCATGATGCACGAGAATTAGGGAAGAAAAGGATCCTCCCCAAACCGTGGTAGAGAGGATGGAGGAATTGAAGAAACAAGTGAGGGCAATGCTCCGAGATACAAACTTAGATATTAGTTTGATTGATTGGATTCAGAGGACAGGAATTGCGTATCATTTTGAGGAAGAGATTGCTGAAACATTGAAGCATCTATATGAAGCCTCGACCATGACCACTGATCCCTCCAAATATCTTGTAAGTATCACAAATCTCCAAAAAATGGCAAATGAAGTGAAAGCCCATCTTCTGCTAAATCATAATGATGATAGTCGACTTGATTTTAAACTAAGGTAGTACTGTAATCGCCGACTGTTAAATGCAAGAAATGTCTCATCCAGTGAAGGATTTACATAGTCCTTTACGACCTAGGTGGAACATTCTCACCCACATCTTCATTTTCAGCCATGGTGACTTAATGTTAGGCCATTGCTGTCCTTAAAGTACTTAAAGATCTCTCTATCTCTGAATCAACTTCTTCAAGTGGTTCTCCACGATGAACGAGTCATTTATAGAAGAAATCAGCTTGCAAATAAAAGTAAACACGTAAGGAAAAGAAAATAAAATACTCTAGACAACTAGTCTAATTACTCAAATTGAGATATAAATCCTATTCTCCTACAATGGCGCCAAAAATTTGATACGATCTTATTTTAATTAACAAGTGCACTAGCCATGATTAAGTAATATAATGGATGAGTAGAATATTGTTCCCATGAGGAAAAGGTTATTCACTCAATTAGAATTCTCAAACTAATTAGCTAAGAGCAAAAGAAAATAAATGTTTATGGTTTTTATCTAAGTAAATTCTAAATTAAAATAAAATAAATAGAATATAGAATATAGAATATAGTCTTAAGTTACAATTTCTCAATATGTGAATACTATGCTAGATATTCGATGTTACTTAAACCAATCATTGACAAGATATTTACAAAGAAGAAAACCAATTACTACGTCCAATAAGACGGTGGGACTCTAATTATTTAATTATCTCTTTCGGGTTTAATAAACTATATTAGAAATCATTAACTTTAAATATCTATATTTTAGATCTATTACCCGTTAACTTCAATCTAACATATATTAAACTCCACGAATTCATTACAATTAAACCCTCCTATTCAACAAAGGTTTAAGGAGACCACATAAACATCCAATAGCTACTATTTGACTAATGTATTCAATTTATGACTATATTTTATAGATCTCATATTGAGAGAGCATAATCAATTAATCATTCAATTTATTATTTAACATAGTTCTTCTCGTCGAAACTTTAATATGCTTCAACAATTAATCAAATAAATAAAGCATTAAACACAATAAAACATAACTCATGGAAAAATAAAAATTTAAATCTTAGCTAATATAAAATATCAAATCTTTAGTTTAGGATTCAACTACTACAAAACCCCCGATTTTTCTCCTTATGACTCCTATTATATTTTCGAAGACGAAAATTCCTATGCTGAGGAGATAGCATTAAACCCCAATTTTTCTCCTTATTATATTTTTGAGGACGAAAATTCCCTAGGTGGGGAGATTGTAAAACCTTGAAAATAATTAACTTATTTTACTTAAGTTTTTATAAATCTTAGAACAAATCTTAAATATTATTTAATTAAATTAATTCTTGGGAATCAATATCATAAATTATCAATTAGGACCTTTAGCGTATTGGTACAATTGTATTTATGGATGGTTTTAAATAAGTTTTATTTATTGAATTTTTGGGATTGGGAGTTGTGAGTATATTTGATACCCATGCTCATTAACTCAATAGTTAGTTTTTTTGACTTTTCATTATCACACAAATGGTAAGTATTTAATATCGTTATGTGTGATTACGTTCTTTTATAAAAGTTTAATTTAGTGACTTCTTGAATTTCATATATATTCTTCTATATAAAGGAGAATTCTGTTGATGTTAAATAAACACATCATCTTGATAGTTTGTAAGCACATTTGGCTTTCAATGGAAAGACTTTAGAGAAGTTTTAGTCATATTAGGATTGCGTGTCATAGTTGTGGGTGTAACACCCCGTTCCGGTTCACTCGTCAACCGACCTAAAAATGTCACCGGCAACCGAACCGTTCGCTAAACTACTTGATTCGATTAAGCAGACCCGGATCTCCCCTCGATGTCTTAAAATGGTAGTGCAAGTATACAATGCGTGGATGGGATGTTTGAGTTCTAACGTGGCCCTACATACATGCCATGATATGTTATTGTGCACAAATAGAATAATCGTGAAAACAAGTTCTCAAATAAATAATATTTTTAAAACAAAACGGATTGAGTCTTTCCTAAAAGTGCAATAGGGCAAACCTATATACGACAATAATAAATATTTATATCAATATAATTCCAAAACATGACATTTTTTATTTCACTTTCATTCTAGTTTTGTTTCACAGGCTAAATGTTCATAGCATTTCACAGGATAATCTAAAACAATCTCATCATTCATATGGCTTAGAAATCATCATTTCCATTCATTATGTGAGGCAGGTATATGTGTGCAACGGTTTTGCTACTCCTCCTCAGTCCTGACAGTTCTCAGTCCTTGAGATTCTCACCTACATAAGTAATAGAAAACCGTCAGTAACAAGTGTTAATGGTCTAGAAAATAACTAATATACACAGAAGAGAAACTAATATACACAGAAGAGATGACCCTCCTGTTGAATAAAAAACCTCATGTACTTCCTCAAGAACTCTCACAAGGGCAGTAATAGGAGTCGTCGCCATTAAGTGGCAGTAGCATCCCCTTTCCATAACTTTCTCTTTCCATAACATTCTCTTTCCTCAGCCAATTAAACTATCCCTTTGCGTGGTAAAATCATTCTCTTTCATCTTAGCCCTCTACATCCTTTGTATTACTTCTGGCCCCGAGTACAGAAGCCAAGTACTTTCAGGTATGTGCCTTTGGAACCCTTTTACACCACAAGTATAGACATGCGTTACACAACAGTACCCGTAAACCTCTACACTTCTCTGGGTTTGAAGAATTGAAAGGTGGAGTTGTCAAGATTCCTTGGGAATGGAGTGCACGCTCACCAGTTCCATAGCCCTCTTTGACAAACATACGCCCTACCTCAAGACGTGGCTATCGGTTTCTTCTGTCTCACATCTCACTGAAAATGTGAAAACTACTTATACATAGGCCTGGGTAAGGAATTTAGTAAAATAGGTCCGGAGGTAATTTGTGGTGGATCTTGTTTTCGAGAACATACTCGTGGGATCTCATCCTTGATGGTTATTAATCCAGAAGATCAATCGATTAAATGACCCGGGTTAAGTGGGATCAAATAAAATGCCACTTAACTCGTTCTACAAGTAATAAAAAAATACATAATAGAGTAGAGTGTAAAATAAGAAGCGAGTCCTAAACGGATCTAGAAAAAGGTCCAAGCGTGTCCACGCGCTTAGGCAGTGAGCTCCTACTCCGTACCTAAATATCAAATTTAGAAGCTAATGCCCACTAACAAAATGATACATCAACTCAACATGAACATCACACATACAATGCAATCATTATATAACAGTCAAACTATCATTAGTGTAGAAATAACTCTAACTCATCATATTTATACCAATTTTATTATATTTTTCTAAGTTACGTTGTAGTCATTTAGCATGCTCAAATTTATTTTACTTAATTATGTCACTAATAATCATTTACTATCAATAAAATTGTGCAAATCATCACTTCAACTATAATCAGGCATTCATCACAACAATTAATCAAACCTAGCATGTTGTGCTAATAAATATCAATTTTAAATAATCAAATCAGATAAAATTCTATACCTAATCGTTAGTCGTGTCGCGACGGTGACAAGGTTGTGGCCGGCTCGAGTGAGGATTGTGGGGAAGAGGGAAGGAAGAAAAGAAGAAGGAAGTTGGGAGAGAAGGATGGTGGTGGTTGAATGATGACAGTGTCAGAAGTGTGAAATATTAGATATCAGGGGGAAGAAAATGAGTAGGCGGGGAGAAAAACGAATAGTCAATGAGAAAAACGAATAGTTAGTGAAAAAATGAATGGTTATCTCGTAATTAAAACTTGACTCGACTCCGACTTGAGTCAAAAATAATACTAACTCGTAATAATTCTAAAAATCCAAAGAATAGAAAAAAAATCCCATAAAATATAACACACATCAATGACATGCTCTATCAATGACATGCTCTATAACTAATAACCCACCCAAACTACCTGTAACTCGTCCTAATACGTTTTTCGGCCAAAAAATAATTGTATGATTTAATTAAAATAAATAAAGAAAAATTTGTCATACTCTCATATATTCTAATAATTCATTCTGCTACTATCTTACTGGTGTTAACATCATATACTTGGGTACACATGACTCTCATAGTTTATAACACAAGATCGGCCTCGGCTCGGTACGTGTATTTTGAAATTGACCCAACTCAAAATAACAGTTGACCACCATGCGTCGAGTGCAACCGGGGTAAAAGAATTGACTCAGTCCTTCATAGGGTTGCCCTTAAACTTCTTGAAAGATTAATTACCTACACTATTCCGAAAGGGGTGGGGTGGGGTAGTGGCGCAAAATGACTCATTATCCACTTGTGATACGGATAGGGTGAGTCAATGTGAAATATTGGTAAATACAGGCTGTAGGCCACGTAGCATGTGTACGCATATATGAAATTGAAACTACATGGGGTGGCCACCCCTTTCGACATAGTAAGAGCTCGACATAAACTCATAATCACTAAAAGGTTTAATTAATGATGTTGTGGAATATGTTAACTTGATTCTTATAATTGTATGACTTAATGTTTTTATCACTAATGCGGAATTGCCTTTGCAGGTCTGAGCATGGAAGGATGGGTAGAGTTGGGACAGCTGGAGGACTCTATTATTAGACTGTTATATTTTTTTATATGTTATTATACTTCTAGATTGTTTGCATGGTAGTGAGATTTTGGTTCATTTCATGAGGCTAAGATTATTCCGAGCATTTGTTATATTATATTTTATTTTATGACACGACTTAAAAATTGAACTTTAACTAATTCCTTGAGTATGAATTTAATTTGTATAATTAAAAGAATTTTACATCATGGGTTAATTTAAAATATTGAAAATTAATGGAAATTTTATTTATGAGACACTTAGTTTTATATATTTACACTTGGCTTGTGGCTCGAAACAGGCATGTCGTTACAACTACTCTCTAGCTAATCTAATATACTACATAAAATATAAAACAAAACTATAACAAGTGTACTTAAAGAATTCAGAATAATATTACAATAAAATTAAAGAAAAGAAAAGAAAAAGACTCTTATGAACTGATCTTTAATAGCAATCTTCTTGTTTTTTTCTTGAATCTTCAATTTCTTTCTTTATAATATGCCTTTAAGAACCGACACCTCTAGAGAATAGCCGGAAAATGGAGGATCGGCACCTAGAGAAACAAAGTCGGCGGTGGTGATTTTGGTCATGGCGTCAGTTGAGATTGGTTGGCCAAGAGGAGAGGGAGCTGATCAAGGTGGTAGCTGGCAGGGTTCTGCCCCTGGTTGGCTGGAAAGTAGCCGCGAAGAGGGAACAATGCCACCGGGAAAGAGGAGCTCGCTGGCGATGATCGCGGTCATAACGACCGGTGGGGTTGGGTCTGATCGCTCAGTCGTGGCTAGGGGAAGCTACTTGGGTGGTCAACTTCACTGAAATTGGCCCCAAAGGCAACGGTGATGGTGAAAATTAACCTCCAAAATGCCCTTGCCGGCAGCAATCGCGGTGGCACTGATGGTGGTGGCTGTGCTAGGTCAGTAGTCTGCCACGTGGTGGTCAAAATGGAGGTGGTCCGGTGGTCAGAGGGTGGCCGGAGTCTCTCCAATAGCGGGCCAAACGTGGTAGAGGAGCTATGGCTTTTTTAGAAAAGTAGGAAGTGGCTAACTATCACAGAGAGGGACAGGGAAATGGATGAATGGGATCTTGTCGCATGGCAAGATCTGAACTCCTAACAGCACGTGGCCTAGTGGGGCCCACTGAGGGTATATACACTATATATGTGCTTTGAATTGACGCCATCAAAAGTTAAAACTGACTCGAAGCCTAACGAAGACACTACGGATGAAAATCGAGGCGAGGAAGCTAAATGAGCCTCAAACCATAACCTTAAACATGTTGAAAACTATGACTCGAAACAAAGCTAGGGTCACAGGGTATCCGGTATTTCAAAATCTCATATGACACATGCAAAACAAGTATCACAAAAAACCCAAACAAATACTAAGCGTAAAAAACATGCATAAATCTAGCCCTAAAACCCTAAGCTAATTCAAACTGGAACCCATATACCTCATGTGTAGGATGATAACTTATGCTCTGTTGTACCATAATTGAAGCATCATCTGTACATCAAGGCATACCTAGCCTTCATAACAAGATCAACAGGCATTTAGGCCCCATACTTATCGTATGAAAGATAAACCAACTCTAACCGACACAAGACTGACTCAAACCAGGCGAACCAACAAGTTGTAAAACCCTAACCCGAAGCTAGGTTTTATAGAAATCCTTGAAACAGAAATATTTCCTAGTACCCTAATGACTTTCAACTATATTTGAGATGACAAAATAATATTTCTTTCTTTAGCATACTTTCTATGGTTATGGATGATTCGACAAGAAAGGGTATGTCTAGGAAAAATATTAATTTGTTTATCAAAAGTTATTTTAGTGTGAAAGGAAGACTATTATAAATTATATTCAAGTCATGACCATTATAAAGTCGTTTTAATTATATAGTGTGAACATAATAAGGGAAGTAAAATACTTCGAGAGATGTGATTTTGACTAATAGTTTAGGGGACAAAGATTACATATAGCTACTATGTATCCCTAACAGGTGCATGGTTTGTACTTTTGTCTTCAAATGTTATTGTAGATCACACGACCTATTTCTCGTATAAATATCTCTTCATAACTATCACACAAATTCATCTACAAGTGGGAGATTAAATTTTGGTGGCACCCATGATTTGGTGATACATTTTTCCCATTAAGTGTGAGTGGGAAATAATGACATTAGTTTCATAGATATATTAAACTAATATTCATAAAGATAGTGAGAGGATAATCCCTCTTCTCCATTAAGTGAGATCCTAGAAATAAAAATATTTTCTAGTACCTTAGTGACTTTCAAACTATATTTGAGATGTGAAAGTAATGTTTCTTTCTTTAACATACTGCTTACAACTATGGATACTTTGACAATAAGGATTATACCTAGAAAAGACATTAATTTGTTTATCAAAACTAATATTAGTGTGAAAGAAAGATTATTATAAATTGTATTGAAGTCATGACTATCATAAAGTCATTGTGATTATATAATATGAATAAAATAAGTGAAGTAAAATAATTTGAGGAATTGTGATAATCACTAATAGTCTAGGGGGCAATCATTATACATAGCTACTGTATATCCCTAACAGGTGTATGGTTTGTACTTCCATCTTTGAATGTTATTGCAGGTCACACAACCTACATTTTGTATGAATATCTCTTCATAACTGCCATGCATATTCATGTGCCTGTGGGAGATAAAGTTTTGGTGACGCTTGGTAATATATTTTTCCGATTATGTGTGAATGGGAGATATTAGCATTAGTCTTTTTGATGATAAAGCCCATAATAAAATAATATCTCACCAAATCATGAAGATAGAATCAAATTGTGCAAAGATAAGGTTAAGACCTAATCTTTATTGTTACAAAATGTTCTCGTAATATATCTCATTAGTTGAGATAATTAATGAAAGATTTGATTCTATCTCGGTAGTTATCTCTATGAATAGAGACTTTTCTCCCCGTAAAAAATCACAAAAGAAAAGGCAAGTGACGATAGTCAAAAGATGGGATGGTGATGACTTGTGATAGATGTATTGATATCTATCAATTCGATCTAGGTTTCTTTTATTTTAAATTAGTTTTTCCTACTTATTTAATTCTTCACAAGCAAACACACGCACACACTCATACATGTTTGTATGGTCACACACGTACATCAATATTTATTTCCGATGATACATGGTACCTTTGCTGCCGTAGCAACCGAAAACGTAGTGCAATGTGGTGAAGATCCAAGCATGCAGAGAGATTTGGAGGAATTAGTGGTAATGGTAGGCTTCATATACATGCTTAAGTAAATATTTCATCAATCTCTTTCTCAAAATGGAGAACAATTACTGTCCTCTCAATCCAATCAATCAAACTAATATCTAATTAAGTTTGTGTCCTCGGGCATTGTGCCTCTTGTTTCTTCAATTCCTCCATCCACACTGTCGTGGTTTGGTGAGGCTCCTGTCATTCAAGAAACAAGAATAGGCTCCTGCCATTCAAGAAACAAGAATCAAGAACTAAGACGCATCTTTAACTTCTCAAATAAAAACAAAGATCACATACAATAGAAGTATCTAAATACTAGATGAAATGATCACCCCACATAGTAGGATGAAATTTGGCATCTCGACGAATGATGTCCTGCATAGATGGTTGTCTATGATCTCCAGTAGCAGCCTTTGTTACAAAGAGGCCATCCCAAGTTTTAAACTATAGGAACAGCAAAAGGAACGAGTATGGTGTATAGGAGTAATGTTGGTGAGGGGAGGCCATGTCATATTTATACAGGAACGTTTTATCATGTAAGTGGTTACTAGACAAATTGCAATTTATAAATTCATTGGTTAAATATCTTCTCGTGCAACATGGCCAAATTTTATATTTTTGCAACAATCTTTTCTTCGTACAAGCTGACATTAATACTTTTTAATCACACAATATTGTTTGTGAAAGACCTTTCCAATGGTTAATGCATGAGAGGTGTTTGTCTTTAGTATATCTAATCAATGTAGTTTATGGTTCTGGCCATTGGAAAAATTTTAAGTGGACAATTCATAGTGGGTATTTCTTTATTAGATTGGAATACATTTACTAGAATGTTGCATGTCTCATGGACATCAATTGCTGTCAAATCTAAAAAATATGCTTTATCTTCCCTCAAAAATTTGATTTAGCCTCTAACCTCGTGGAAATCTACTGTCTTCTTTGACAAGGTAACTTGTATATTGTATTAATTACTGGAAAAGAGAGTGGCAATCTTTGGTCATTATTATATATTTAATTAATTTGTCGAAGGATTCATGAATAAGCTTTCATTTGAGCTGATCACTAAACATTGACATCTATATTTAATATTTTCAATTCAACAATAATACAAACTACCGGTTGAGCTCCTAAGTCGAAGACTTGGGTTGTGGGAGAAAAAAATGATAAAAATGTTAACAAGGCCCTATAGGGATGAGTTGAGATTGAACATGATTTAAATATCAAATACGATATCATCATAATTCAGATAATTAATAGATATGGTAATATTCCTATCCTATCAAAATCCAAATTTCCACAACCATTTCAGAACAAAACCTTAATACATTGGGCGGGGGCGACGAAGAAGGAGGGCGGCGACAAGCGTTTGGGCGAAGAAAAGCGTTGGGGGGAAACATCTTACGCCATGAAATACGAACCTAATGGGGAGTATAAGAGTTTCGAAACTTTATATAAACACACAGCTATGATGGCAAATGGGGGGCTCATATGTTGAAAGAAAAAAAGGCTCAGAAGAACAAAAGAAAGAAGTAGGAAAGCAAGAAGGAAGGGGAGAAGCCCCTTGCCGGAGACCCACCTTCAGCGACCCCTAAGATCACCGGAGAATAGCTTGAAGTGCCCTCGACATCATCTAGCTGACCACCACCATAGGAGAGCCTCGTCGTGGCAAGAGAAACAGTCATGAAGGATTGTTCCTTATTGTTTTGCAGGTTATTTCTATTGAAGTTTGGGCCCTCCATCCTACCAACCTAGGTCACCACCTGCCACGCAGCCACTTCCATTAAACTCTCCTCAACACTGCCGACACAACCTAGTCGAAATCCACCTTTGAAGAAGGTTGAAGTCATTGGGATCTGGCAGTGAAGCACCCGATCAGAGCAGGAAACAGGTAAAAGGCTGACTTTGGAACCTACCGCCGGCCAACCAGTACTATTACAGACCAAGTCAGGATGCCAAGATTGTAGCCTAAACATCACTGAGTCAACCCGTGCCTTGCCACCCTGTCGAAGAAGCCTGCCGTCGCCAAAAAATAGCCTAGAAAACTCCCACCAGAGCAGCGAAGCAAAATAGTGCAAGAAAGAGACCAACTTTGGGCCCTCTGTCAGGCTAGCCCAGGTCATCTCCGGCCACACCGACAGTTCCACCTGGCTCCCCTCAACACTAAGAACAAAGCCCGATTGAGTCAAACATCCTTGTCTTCGGCTATAAACCCAAATCAAGTCCCGCCAGTGGTAAGACCCTAAGCCACCGGAGTACGGCGATAGAACCCAACCAAAAAGCAGTTTCAAAAGAGATTCCAGGTCTTGTTCCCGCCAACCAGATGCACCTCCGGCCACAGGATCACCATCGAACAATTAAGAGATACTAGAAGCACCGTTCTGCGCGGTCGCCACTCGTCGCTGTCACCAGAAAGTCGAACCCACCATTGCACCACCGGTACATGAACATGTTTATGGGTCCAAAAACTCATATCCACCTCCTTCACCTACCCTCGGTGAATTTTGGAATGGGTCATGGAGGTTTCCACAACATGGTGTAAGGATAAGAAAAAAAGTGGATACGAAGAGAGTTGGTGAAGATCTTAGGCCATGAAATACGGACCTACTGGGGAAGATAAGAGTTTGAAAGCTCTATATAAACACATAGCTATGATGGCAAATGAGGGGTTTGTACGTTGGAAGAAAAAACAGAGAAGAAAAATAGAAGAAATAAGTAGGAAAGGAAGAAGAAAGGGAGGAGCCCCTCACCAGAGAACCATCTCTAATGACCCACAAGCCCAACAAATCAGAATTTGGAGTGCCCTCGACACAACTTAGCCGAGAACCATCGCCGCCGACAACCACCATTGCTGGAAAAAGCCAAAAAGCTCCCTGCTGGGTTGAGAAATAGCATCTAGTAGCCACCTTATGGCATGCGTACAACCAACCCAAGTGGCCTCTAACCACACCACAACCTCCACCGAGTTCCCCTCATAGCTGGGAAAAAACCTATTAGAGTGCCACCGCCTGAGAAGACCACCGTCGCCCTAAAAGGTTCAAGAAGTGGCACGCCTGAGCAGCGTAGCAGCAGAAAACAGCAACGGGCAATCAACTTTGGGCCCTCCGTACGGCTGGCCCACGCCGCCGCTTGGCAAACCGACACTAACACCGAACTCTCCTCAACACCGCCAACAAATCCAAGTAGAGAGCTACCGCCGGAGAAACTCGCCCTCACCAGAGAATAGCGCAGAAGACTCTCGTGGTCACCACGGTCATCTTTCCAGCCTCTATCTGACCGACTGGAGCCACCGCGGGACAAGTCACCGCATTCAATCGATCACCCTTGTCTCAAATTGGTGAGTTGTTTGGAATTGGTCCGACGGCCTGTGGCGGCGCCGGCAAGAAGCAGTGAATGTGGAAAGTTCCAGCCGAGCTCTGTCACTATTTTTTGGCAAAGGTGGTAACTTAGTGCCTATGACATCCCTCAACTTAGTTCCACATCTAATACCTACTGGGAGAAGATCTTGTTTATAAGTGTGAATGGACTATAAATCTTTAACTTGGGTTAACCATTTTAAAGAAATGACTTAGGCTCATTACGTTGTACTTTGGGCCGGGTCATTACAGGTGTTATCAGAGCAACCTAGTTACGTGTTAGATGGTGGGCTAGAACTAGGGACGTTGGCTAGGCTGCCGGTCACGGGCCAAAAAGGTCGTGGGCTGGGGTTAGCAACGGGCCAAGATTAGGGACGTTGGCTAGGCTGCCGTTCACAGGCCAGAAAGGTCGTTGGCTGGGGCTAACAACGGGCTAAGTATAGGCATTTCGAGGACAAAATTTCCTAAGGTGGGTAGATTGTGAGATCCCTCAACTTAGTCCCACATCTAATACCTACTGGGAGAATATCATGTTTATAAGTGAGAATGAACTATAGATCTTTAACTTCGGTTAACCATTTTAAAGAAATGACTTAAGCCCATTACGTTGCACTTTGGGCTGGGTCGTTACACTACCGCTGCACTCGACTATTTAACATCAATAGAATTCTCTTTTATATAGAAGAATATATGTGCAATTAAAGAAGTTACTACATTAAACTTCTATAGAAAAGAAACATAATCACACATAAGTATTTGAAACAATAACCATTAGTGTGATGACAAAAAGTCAAAAACTGACTATTGAGTCTTTCAATACAAATGAGTGATCAAAACCTAACAAAAAGAAAAGCCTCCTATATAAGAAGATACAAGACTTTTGAAAATCAAATTACACTCACAACTCCCAATCCCAAAAATCTTCCACATCCAACAACATGGGGATAAAAAGTCTTCCCCTTATCTTAAACTCTCAACCAAAACACCACCCTTACACAGTATGTCAGCCTACCCAAAATACCCGAGCCACTACAAACCCAAGGCCAACAGGTTCGACCTGTGGTTAAACTTTATTCACTCGAAAAGGAAAAATTAAAAGAATAAAATAAAATACAATAAATAAAGTTTATTTGAATCAATCTATAAATATCACCTGACCGATATGCCCAAGAATAATAATTTATAATTTATCATATCATTCCCAAAAATATAATTTAATTTAATAATATTTAAGATTTATTCCAAAATTTACAAAACCCTAAATAACATAACCTAGTTAATTTTTGGGGTTTTACAATCTCCTTTTGGGAATTTTCGTCTACGAAAATATATTAGGGTCATAAGGAGAAAATTACTCATTCGTCTAACTTTTTCCTTATACTATTTTAGACATTTCTTTCATGATGCATTGATATTTTTGTAACTAGCTCTATAGAAGTTAGTTTAAATATCTTCACATTTTTCTATAAAAGTTCATTTTTAAAAAATCGCGATTGAGATGGTTGACCACGTGAGTTACTTTGATCTACCTCTTCACTACTTCTACATCCTAACGCCAAATTGGTCGATGACACTAGAAAAGTTGATCCTCTATTGAATTTGAGAAGTCATTTGAAATGACTCTACACATGTCTCTATGCTTCATTGGTCTCCATACTTCTTATAGACCCATATCTTGCCTCATAGCAAACTACAATTCATTAGTGCATTTTTTTCTCGATTTAAACATTCTCACTCATATGCATAACTAAAGTAAAGCACATTGTCCCACGACACTGTAATTCATATCGCACAAGTGTCCCATACCACTCATATTACCTATATAATACCTCCGATTGTAAAGGCATCCAATATACGCTCATTGGTTAAATGTCATGTGCACCTATAATAAAACATAAGTGGCACACCGCCCCATACCAGTGTTTATGTCGTAACACACTTCCAAAATGTCCTCTAACTCAATAGAAGCTTTAAAATATGTTAAAGTTTTGTCTCCATAAATAAATTACATACACGATACCGCGAGGTCTCATATCATTCTAACAGTTCCCTTTTAATTTGCCCTTCAACTTACAACTTGTTTTGGATCGAAGTCGCCAGCTCAATTCCCACTAAGGAAATTTGTTATCATCAACTCTTCAAAACATCCCCTCAATGTTAATAACACTATCGCATTACTTCATCTCCTTTCTTGTTTTATTACCTTTATTTTGTTTTGCAAAAAAAAGTACATAGTTATGCATAATGTATTATATAAACTGGCCCATCAACTTCTTCCACAATTATTTTCTAATTATTTAATAATTATCCAAATTTTCGTAGCCGATGTTGCCGCCTTCACCTCCACCACTATCTGGTCGAGATCACCGAGTCAGTGCCGACCCATAGCCCTGATTGCCTCGCCAAAAAGTTACTAGAAAACTACCGAAAACAAACAAAAATAGCCAAAAAATTGCCGAAAACGGTAGGAAAACCAGATTCGATGAAATTCGCCAGAAATTGTTGGATTTTCATCGAGTTCATCCAGTCGAACCCGATTAAACTTCGGACTCCACCGGTTGCCAAATTCGAGTCTTGAACCACCTAACAAACTCTAGTTGTCGCCTATTGCCGACGACGCAAGGTATAATTAACTCTGACCTAATCACCTAAAAGTGATAATTATTAACACAACATGCTAGGATTTGATTGATTAATATGATAAATATTTTTATTGTAAATTAAAGTGAATTGTGTGAGTTGAATTATTTTAAAATAAATAATAAGGAAGTAATTAAGTAAATTGAGTATGTATTGGTAATTAAATGCAATGTAGCCTAGAAAATCTCATATGGATTGATGTGTGCGATTTGAAATGATGAGTGCATTGATGTGCATGGGATATAGGATGTGTAAATGCATCATTGCAGGTGTTAGCTTTTAGTTTTGATGTGTAGGTACATAGTGGGAGCTCGCCACCTATACAAGTGGACATGATTGGAGCTTCTACTAGGTCAATTTAGGACTCGCATCTGGTTTAACTTCTCTACTCTATCGTGATTTGTTTTTAACAAGTAAGCAGATGTGTCAAGTGGTGGATTTATCTCATCCCATTCCACAGGGGCCATTTAGTCGCATGAATTTCCAGATAAATAACCTTCGAGGATAAGATCCCTTGAGTTTGTTTTCAAAAACTCAGATCCAGGTCACGATGCCTTCAGGCCTATTATATAAATCCCTTCCTAAGCCTATATATGATTTTTCTTTAGTTTTCCAGTGAGATGTGAGACAAGGGAAAACCGACAACCGTACTACGTGAGCATGTGCGTGCTAGTCAAAGTGGGCTCTGAATTGGTGAGCGGGTTGTTCCATTCCCGAGGATCCTAACAACTACACCTTTGAATTCCTCAAATAGAAGTGCAGAGGATTAAGGGTACTGCAATGCAACACATGTTTAGACTTGTGGTTTCAATGGATAATGAAGGCGCATACCCGAGAGTACTCGGCTTTTGTGCTAAGGGCCAGAAGTGATACGGAGGATGTAGAGGGCTGAAGGAGCAAAAATTGATTTTTCATGCACAAGGGATAGTTTTAAAGTTACCAAAGAATGAGATGAGATAGAATGGGCACTGCCGAGCTAAGGCCGATAGCTCCTAATTACTGCCCTTATGAGAGATTCTATGAGAAGTATAAGAATGATTTATTTTAAGAGGATAGTCAGCTCTCTTGTGCCAGTTTATTTATTAATTATTTCTTAACAAGTAATACCCGTTAGTGACGTTTTTCTATTATATATATACGTGAGAATCTGGAGGATTGACCGCTATCAGGATTGCAGAGGAGCAACAATGCAATTACACATACATGTACCTGCTGAATGAAATTGATGTTGTTGAATGATGAATTACTGAGAATGATGCAAATTGAACTTCATTTTTGTGAATTGCTAAAATGTTTAGCATGTGATTAAAAATTGTGAATAGAACTCAACAGGTTGAGCAATGGAGTCTAAACTCGGCTAAGAAGATCAGAAATGAATGAATTTAAAATTTTGAGAGAAAACATCCTGTTTTTGCTACGTTTTCCGTTATTATTATTATTATTATTATTACTATTATATATATATATGTATTGCTTATTGTAGGGTGGTCCTTATTGTACTTTTAGGGCAGACTGTCCGTTTTGTTTTAAAAATAGTTATTTTCTTTGAACTTTTCACGTGTTTGTTTTGTATTGCACATTATTGCATATGATAGCATCCATTTAAAACAACGATAGAACCTAAGCATCTCATCCAATTATTGAAGGCTTGCATCACTATCTTGAGATGCCGATGATAGATTCGGGTCAGCCTAGTAGCACACCTCAGCCGCCGGAAACACCGTCACTTGGACCCACCAAAGCCGCCGTTGCACCGCCGCTGTAGCTGGGTCCATCGGACCCATTTAGTAAACTGAGTCTACTTGCTATGCCCAGACTCGGGACCGCTTTTCTTTGCCTGTGAATCGTGACCGTGACCGGATTGCCCGAATCCTGTTCATGACCCATCTGCTACTCATCCTG
The DNA here is from genome assembly GCA_033002965.1 of Piper betle. Taxonomy (NCBI): domain Eukaryota; kingdom Viridiplantae; phylum Streptophyta; class Magnoliopsida; order Piperales; family Piperaceae; genus Piper; species Piper betle. The sequence continues at coordinate 2,466 of JAURVB010013959.1, read as the reverse complement.
GCTACTGGCACACAGCACGCCATAGACCACCTGGTGCACACAACCTCAGCCCAGCACCTGTGCACCCCAACCGGTCAGGTCCAACATTTTTCTGGTTTGAACCAACTCAAAATGGTTTGTTCCGACCTATTATCACTCCCAACATAATTTGAAGGCCTTCCTGTCCTTGGATTAAGGTGAAACTTGCTACCCCACAGTTTTTGGACATTCTGGATGCAGTGGTAAGTTTATTTTGAAGATTTGAAGACAAGAAAGAGACTAACTAGGGCATTGGAGTCGAAGATCTCAAAGGCAAATCTATTTAAAAGTGGCAAAATTCACTATTTTGTATCAGTATAAAATAGAAGAAGAAATAGTAGATTGTGAGTGTCAATCTCACCATTGATTGACTTAGGGATTTGAGTTGAACCCTAAGGAACCACATAAAAAATCTTGGGTGTTTATTCCTTGCTCACGGTATTTTATTTTATTTTCATAACTCACACTGTTTCTTTGCGTGGCAAGGGTGCCTTTAGTCCCATCAAACCCTCTAACCCAACACAAAGTGAAGACTCCGTCCACATCAACTCAAGGAGGGAAAAGTCAATTTGAAACAAACATGGAAGCAAGCTAGCACATAGCAGGAAATGTGGGTGAAAGTATCGAACAACTCGAAAAGGCATTGAACGAAGGAAATGAAGGAGGAATTACTCCAAGTAGAAGCATGCTAAGACGAGAAGGCCTAAGTATAAGAAGCAATGAAGAGAAGAACCAATCATCAGAAGCTGGAAGAGTGCTTTTGATGCTAACAAATTAGCTAAGTGGAGGGCAAGTATAGAATCAAGCAATTGAAAAGAGATTTCATTGAAGTGAAGAGCGGATGCAACTAATAGAGGATATGATGCAACAAGTGCTTGCCCAGATGCAACAGGCTAATGCTGCAATCGAGAGATCATCGAGATGAGAAGACAACCATCCCATGCACTGTCCAACAATGGACCAACCCCTGGAGGTCAGATAGATGTCTTCGACCTCCATAAATCCAATTGTATCAAGCTCACTCCCAGCTACAAGAACAACGACCACAACATTGAGGGATCAACCTAACAACCCTCATGAAATTAATAATTTTTCTTTGATTTCAAGTATTGAGTCCATCCACCAAGCATTTACAACCTCAACTTCACGGCCCAAACAGTTTGGACACAACACAACCAGCTATAACAACCAAGTAGAAGCAAACCTTGTTTGCTTCCTCACTTTGCATGGTTTCCACAGCCACCATACTACCAATCGCCTTACCTATACCAGTGGTATGATCCTACATGCTCCCAACAACTAGCTTCCATGGAGTTTCCACCGTCAATCGCAACCACAGTGCCCATCCAAGCGGCACCATCAGCAATGCCAACAAGTAAAATGCCAGCTCCGGTTACAATTTTACCATTAAATCAGCTACAAACCCAACTGCCAATCATGCCAATAGCGCCAATGTCAAACCTTTCTATGAGGAGTTGAAAGCATAAATTGATGTACAAACTACACTTATCACTACTTTGATCAGACAAACGCGAGATCAAGTACAAAGCTCTAGCTATATGAGATCCTTCAATTTAGTCCTATATCTAATACCTACTGGGGTAAGATCCTCTTTATAAGTGTGAATGGATTATAAATCTTTAACTTAGTTAACCACTTTCTAAGAGACGACTCAACCCATTATGTTGCATTTTAGGTCGGTTTGTTATAAATGATATCAGAGCCTCTTGGTTCCGTGTTAGATGGTAGGATGCAGTAGGAACGTTGGCTAGGCTTCTGGTCATGGGACCAAAATGGTAGTGGGCTAGGGCTAGTGACAAGCCAAGTGTAGGAATTTTGAGCATGAAATTTCCTAAGATGAGTGGATTGTGAAATCCCTCAACTTAGTCCTACATCTAATACCTACTTGGGTAATATCTAATACCTACTGAGGTAAGATCATGTTTATAAATGAGAATGGACATAGATCTTTAACTTGGTTAATAACTTTTTAACAACTTCTAATACCCATTATGTTGTATTTTGGACCAGGTCGTTACAAGCTGCTAATGTAATGACAGTGAGCTACTCATCCTCACCAATGAAATCTCAAAAGAGAAAGGAGAAGCTTGAACAAGAAAGGAAAAATGAGGAAATTGATGTTCTGAAGGTTAAGGTTAAAGACATGGAAGTGTCACCTGCTTCCACTAAAGAAGGAAAGAAAGGATTCTCCACATCTCTACCGATGCAAAAGGTTGAAGTTCAAGCTAATCAAGGCACAAGACATAGGGAAGATATAAAGAAAAGATGGAAGACCAGCTTGTTGTCCAAATAATTTCAACTCAAGAGGAAGTCAAGTCGAAGAATTCAATGCATCATGGAAAAACAAGACTGCGCTTAATGTGCAGCTTTGGTGGAAATATAGTGATCCAATGAAGGAAGCGACATTATATTGGAGGAGACACACAA
>JAURVB010013958.1:0-25347 GCA_033002965.1 Piper betle | reverse complement strand
GCTGCGTGAACTATATTTGATCTTTGAATGGCCCATTCAAACAAGGTCAAATTGGGTTCAATTAAAATTTAAAATTATCAAAAAATACTTTAAAAACATATCTTATCATGATTAATAATCTATTTAAAACATGATAAAACACCATAATTTTTTACAAAAAAAGGATCTTGTAAACATAAAAAGATTAATAAATGAGGTATGAATTAAAATATTATTAAGGCCTAAATTTTCCCGAATTTAAAGACAACACATGCATACCGGACAAGACCCGGTGATATAATATAGTATTTAAAACTATGATCTAAAATTACAATTGGTTGAACGGCCCTCTCTCTCGCTAGCCTTTAGATCAAACCTTACCACGTAGACTTGCGGATTAATTTATAATATTCAATATTGTGTATTAAAAATCCTAAGACCCACAATTTTTTTTTCAAATGGAAAATAGACTTGCGGATTAGTTAAGTTTATGGCCAAAAGAAAAAAGAAAAAACTGCATTGAGTAGTGTATACACGTATATGGAACAAACAAATAGAATAGGTTACCTTGTGCCCAACAATGTCATCCCTGTTCCTGCATATCATACTTGCTGCGACAACTATATTTTGTCTTTTAATGGCCCATTCAAAGACATCTTTTGCTGTAATTTCGTCCAATCCAACTAAAGATACCAAAAACAAGTAGGGATAGCCGCATGTGACGAGTGCATTGTCCATGTACTCTTCAAATGATGGATAGTAATGTGAATAAAACCATTTTGCTTCCAAAAAGTATGCTTTGATGTAGGGGATTAACTATCAATCCAAAACAATAATTAAAAGTTAATGTCTATATATGCGCAGTTATATATATAATAATCCTCTTTATATCAAATAAATTTATATAATAAGATTGTTGGGTGTCTGGCATTGATCTCTAGCTTGACAAATGCCTAACTTACTGCTTTTCTTGCGTAGCTAACACGATACACTTCATGTGGTTTAAGCAAGTCCTCAGATTCCTTAAACACCCTCAAAACAATAGAATAAGCTGTTTTTATGGTGTTTGACAATTGCTCAGGAGCTTGCAAATCCCACCTGTATATGTCATGATAAAATTTTTGTTAGTAATTAGACAAATTTTAGAAGTAGAAGTTCTACAAATACATTACAGAGATTATATATGTGAACCTTTCAAGTGCTGAAGTGAAGAGTTGTAGCTCCTCTAGGGTTCCATAGATATCATATACATCATCCAAAATTGACGCCATGATGATATTCTTCACCATTATCTCTCTAGCTCTTGCATGTTCAGGCTTTGAGAGAACTTCAAGTACCCAAAAGTATAGCTCGACTACTCTATTCCTGGTAAAGGGAAGATTGGTAGCAGCTCCAAGCTCGTTCCACCAACTTCACACACATTAATTAATATTGTCAAATAATCCACACACAACTTAGTTTATAATTAATTTAAGGATACATTCTTAAGCTTCCCAAATAAAAATTTAAAAAACCCCTGCATTTTTCTAGTTTAAACAACTCCCACGATTGAAAAACAAAGGCTCCTCTACCTTTTTCTATGGTTTTTTGATGATTGTGTAACAGGTTATATTTTCCTTCGAGGCATTAAAACTCACGATAAATTAACAAGTAACTATATATACTTGGACGCTCAATTTGCATTAGGTTAGGTTGGCGTGTTGTATACTGTCATGTCACAGAATAAACTATAATCTGTTGTCACAGATCAAGAGAGTATAATATGTGGCGTAAGCTGGCATAAAATATTTTCTTTCGAAGATATAAGGATACATGTTGTTCAATTGTGGGATGATCAGTTTAACCTAAAAAAAATAAAATTACTAGCCCATGTTTTCCAACACCAAGCAGGGAGCCATGGTATTTTTTTAGTAGAAAGTTTACCCAATTTTACCTTGTTAGTAAGGCCAATTCTCTCTGGTGCACAGCTTGTAATAGATTGAAATCCAGCTTTGCCAGCTCAAGCACAACCTCATTCCTTTCTTTTTTGTTCTCATAGCATGAGATTGACCTCCTTGCTTTTACTAAGTCTGTGCATCTATGGAGTGGTATCTCAAGTGCACATTCCACTTGTTGAGCAAGGGAGCCTGTTAAGTTTGGCAATGTGTGGTAGGAGCTTCTTCTCCAAGCTCCACAACCAATTCTTTGCCCTTGGAAGGCTTGGAACTCTGCTTTGCTGGTGCCATCTTGAGGGTGAACTTCTTGGAAGGGAGGAGATGAAGAACAATAGCAAAAGGGATGGAAGAAGGGCTGCAATTTCAGCAACCAAGGAAGAAGAAGAAGAAGAAGAAGAGGAGGAAGAAGAGGGACGCCCTTTTCTTGGGCTTCAAGGAAGGGGAGCAATCTGAATTTGATTTCAAAAGTAAAAAGTTGTTACACAATTCTGTTACAGCCCACTTTTATAGGCATCTTCCCTAGTGAAATGACCAAAACGCCCCTACCCATTTACCCCTACTAACAATATTCATAACAATTCCCTCCCCATGAAACACAACCTTGCCCTCAAGGTTGGAAATACAACAAATTACAGACATCAACTTTCCATTTGTGTTGCAGCTGGGAGAGATGTATGGACATGAACACCCGCAACTACCGAAGCCTTCAATTGAGATATGTGGAAGACGTTGTGTATTTGAGAATCTGCTGGTAGCTGCAACTCATAAGCAACTTGACCAATGCGCTTGGTGATTGGAAAAGGACCATAAAAGCGAGCTGCTAGTTTGTTTGATCGCTTGGTTCTCAAGGAATTTTGTCGGTATGGCTGGAGTTTCAAATAGACCTGCTGCCCTACTTGGAACTCAGCATCACGGCGCCGGAGATCATGGTAATGTTTCATCCTCAGCTGTGCCGCCGCTAAATTGTCCTTCAATTCCCTCAACAACTGATCTCTAGACCTCAGCACGTCATCAACCTCTGCTGCCTTAGCTGTTCCGGGAATGTATGACAAAAGGGTGGGTGGCTGCATATTGTACACGGCTTCGAAAGGACTCATTCGGATTGCAGATTGGAAGCTGGTATTGTAACAAAACTCAGTCCATGGCAGCCATTTAACCCAAGTATGAGGTCTATCTGCTGTAAAACATCTCAAATATTGCTCCAACACCTTGTTTATTGCTTCGGTTTGGCCATCGGTTTGAGGGTGATAGGCGGAGCTGTAGTTGAAGGCGACCCCTTGTAAGCTGAAAAGTTCCTTCCAAAAAGCACTAGTAAAGGTTGGATCCCTGTCACATACAATCGAAGCCGGCATTCCATGCAATTTGAAAATTTCATCAAAGAACAACTTGGCAATAGATTGAGCCGAAAAAGGATGAGCAATAGGAAGGAAATGGCTGTACTTGGAAAGCCTGTCAACCACCACAAAAATGCCATCTTTTGCATGACTCTTTGGCAATCCACTAATGAAGTCCATGCTAATGGAAGTCCATATTTGTTGGGGTATAGGAAGTGGTTGTAATAATCCAGCTGGTGCTAACGTGGAGCTCTTGAACTTTTGACAAATGTCACAATTCTGCAAATAGCTCATCACGTCCTTGTGCATCCGAGACCAAAAGAAAACCGCTCTAAGTCGCTTCAAGGTCTTTTGAATCCCCTCATGAGTACCATCATGAAACTCTTTCAGAATGATGGGTATAACATCCATTTGGGACGTCAAGTAAATCCGGTGTTTGTAAAATAAGATGTCGTCCCTCACTTCCCACCTTGAGGACAACTTGTTGTCAACACATTGCTGTTTCAACTTCAACAAATGCTCATTGGTAGTATAGGCCTGTTTTATCACCCCTAACCAACTTGGCAAAGCCACGGAGAGTGCAGCACAAGAGGGCGTACCTGTTTGCTTGGACACATTACCGACGGTTTCCAGCAAGTCGCCTTCCTGCTGTCTTGACAAAGCATCAGCAACTCTATTTTCCTTCCCGGGTTTGTATTCGATGACAAAGTCATATCCTAACAGCTTCACCAACCATTTCTGTTGTGCCATGGTATGAATCTGCTGATCCCATAAAAACTTGAGGCTGGAATGATCTGTCCGGACCACAAATGATCGACCCAACAAGTAGTGACGCCACTTTTGGACAGCCAATACTAAAGCCATCATCTCCCTTTCATAAGTTGACAGCAATAAATTTCTCCCATTCAATTTCTTACTGAAAAATGCAATAGGCTGGTTTTGTTGCATCAAAACAGCCCCTATTCCCATCCCACTCGCGTCACACTCAATCACAAAGGGTATATCAAAGTTTGGTAACACCAGCACCGGAGCCTTTGTGAGAGCTTGTTTCAGGTCATGGAAGGCTTGTTCCGCTAGAAGGTCCCAATGATAAGCATCCTTTTCAGTAAATCCGACAATGGAGCTGCTAGAGTACCAAAGCCCTTGATAAACTTTCTATAATACCCGGCCAATCCCAAAAAGCTCTTATACTCTTAACTGATCTCGGCGTCGGCCAATTCACAATAGCCTCTATTTTTTCCTTGTCCACGCCAACACCTTCGGATGAAATAACATGTCCCAAATACTGAATTTGACGCAACCCAAAAGAGCATTTTTCCTTCTTAGCATACAACTCATGTCTAAGCAATTCAGCTAGCGTCAACTCAAGATGGTATAGATGTTCATCCCAACACTTGCTGTATATAAGAATATCATCAAAGAAAACTAATATAAATTTTCTGAGATATGGAGCAAATACCTCATTCATCAAAGCTTGGAAGGTGGAAGGGGCATTGGATAATCCAAACGGCATAACCTTGAACTCATAATGGCCATGGTGTGTCCGGAAAGCTGTTTTGTGGACATCCTCTCCATGCATTCTTATTTGATGATAACCTGACCTCAAATCCAGCTTAGAAAAATAGGTAGTACCATGTAATTCATCCAAGAGTTCATCAATGTTGGGAATGGGAAACTTATCCTTTATCGTTGCCTTGTTGAGAGCTCTATAATCCACACACATTCTCCAACTTCCATCTTTCTTCTTGACTAGCAACACCGGAGCTGAATAGGGACTTGATGTAGGCTGAATTACTCCATCCTCCAGTAATTGCTTCACTTGTCTCTCAATTTCATTTTTCTGGAAGTAAGGATACCGATACGGTCTCACGGCTACCGGCATCGTTCCCTCCTTGAGGTTCACATGGTGGTCATGAGGGCGTGTAGGTGGCAGCCCCTTGGGTACAGCAAACACTTTGTCAAACCTTAGCAACAGCTGATCCATTCCATCTTGTTGTTGAGCTGTTAAAGTGGTTTCCGGTAGACCCAAACCCCTGCTGTTCACCACTTGCAAATTCATCAATAACCCCTGTTTTCTTTGTTTGAAAGATTGTGAAATACGCTTCTTATCACACAACTGATCCGGAGGAGTGATCTGCCCTCTTAACTCCACTGTTTTATCTTTCTCTTTGAAGGACATCGTGAGGGATTCAAAGTCCCATAGGATTGGCCCCAACGTCTTCAACCATTGGATACCCAAAACGATGTCAATCTCTTCGAGCTGAAGTATGAAAAATTCCGAAGTTGTAGCATAACCTGGAAACTCAATCTTAATAGCTGAACACCTTCCCCCACAACTCATTCGGTCGCCATTGGCAATCTGAACTTTGGGTCCATTGCTGGTTTCCTTTGGCAACTTCAATTTCTGAACCAGCTTTGCATTCACAAAATTGTGGGAGCTTCCCGAATCAATCAGAATTGTCACTTGGTGTCCACCCACTCTTCCGATAACCCTCATGGTGTTTGAGGTAATGATTCCCGTCAAAGCATTCAAGGAGATGGCTGGAGTAAGGGAGTCATCTTCCGGGTCACTATCATCACCCTCCGACATTTCCTCCTCCCTTTCCACTTCAATGACAAATAACCTTTTACACTTGTGTCCGGGTACAAATTTCTCGTCACACCTGAAACACAATCCAGCCTCCTTTCTCTCTTGCAATTGCTTGATGCTGAATTTCCGTCCATGAGGATTCTCCTTGAGTTGCTGCTGCTCTGCTGCTACCCCAACATCAGCCTTGACCGACCCAAAACTTCCTCCCTTGCTAGACGTTCCAGCTGCATATTGATATCCCCTGTTCAATGCTCTCCCAATTGTTGCTGATTTCTGATTTACATGGGTCTCCAAATGTCTAGCCAACCCTTGAGCGTCCAATAAGGTGTCCGGCTTCCTAGCTTTCACCTCCATCCTCAATTGGGGCTTGAGACCACAAGTATAGCTGCTGATCCTCTGCTTTTCAGTCATGCTTCCAGCTCTAGTGGCCAATCGGTTAAATTGAATGGTGTACTCTTGAACTGTTGTGTCCTGTTTTAACCGAGTAAGGTCGCCATAAAAATCCTCATACTCCGAGGGACCGAACTGAAGATTCATGGCTTCCTTCAATTCAGGCCAGCTTGGAACTCCATGATGTTCTTGCAGCATATCATACCAGATTTGTGCATCATCCTCCAAATGAAAACTAGCCAACTCAACTTGCAATCTCTCTTGGACGTGGTGCAGCTTGAAGAATTTTTCTGCCCTGCTGAACCATGAAATTGGGTCCTTGGTTCCATCAAATTTTGGGAAGCTAATCTTGGAGCCTTTCAAGAAATCTTCATATGGGTCATCATAGGCAGCAATATCCCTGCAATTTTGGGCAGCACCTTCCTGGAAATTTTGTCGAACAGGTGCTCTACCTCTCCTGCCCAAACCAAATTGCTTCCTTCCTCCTTGCAACAACGCCTCTTCCAGCTGTTCTTGGTGGTTCAAACCCTGCAATCCATCATCCCCAAGTAGCCTACCCTGCAACAATTCATCACAAGATTGCCTACCCTGCATTCTATCCTCACAAGGTCGCCTTCCAAGCAACCCATCTTCACAAGGACGCCCCATACCTGCTGAAATTGGATGATGATCAACCATACCCTGCAACAGCCCCTCATGGTGACGCCCCCTCTCAGCTGATGACAACAACACCCCTTGGGGACGTCCAACATGAGATTCCAGCCCCTCTTGAGGGCGTCCAACATGGGATTCCAGCAATGGATCATTCCTCTCCATACCCATTGCATGAACCCTCCCCTGAATTGTCCCAATCCCTTCTCTATTTCCCAAACCATCACTTCTTGATTGCAGTAATAAATCAAATTTTGATGACATATTGGTAATGGCAGCAATCAATTGATCTTGAACCTTCCTAATCTGGGATAATTCATCAAGATGGGGTGAAGAAGACGTACCTCCCTCGACTTGCTCTGATACCAATCTGGTAGGAGCTTCTTCTCCAAGCTCCACAACCAATTCTTTGCCCTTGGAAGGCTTGGAACTCTGCTTTGCTGGTGCCATCTTGAGGGTGAACTTCTTGGAAGAGAGGAGATGAAGAACAACAGCAAGAGGGATGGAAGAAGGGCTGCAATTTCAGCAACCAAGGAAGAAGAAGAAGAAGGAGGAGAGGAGGAAGAAGAGGACGCCCTTTTCTTGGGCTTCAAGGAAGGGGAGCAATCTGAATTTGATTTCAAAAGTAAAAAGTTGTTACACAATTCTGTTACAGCCCACTTTTATAGGCATCTTCCCTAGTGAAATGACCAAAACGCCCCTACCCATTTACCCCTACTAACAATATTCATAACAATGTGGCTTTGAGATTTTACTGGTGAATGCTAGAGCTTCATCAAGAATCGCTTCCCCCTTCACGCTCATATATGATGCTTCGTATAAGCTCAACATGCCTTCTATATCGTTGGCTATGCTTTGCTTGAATTTATCTCCCTCGTCCATGAACCTCTTGAACACATCTGTCAAACATATTGAGACAATAAATTCATAGTAGCTAGTACCTACAGCAGGTGAGTGACATTTCCAAAACTCAGGATTCAGACTTTAAGATTATTGCTTGTGGAGTAAAACATTGGGATCTGAGATTTAAATCCCAAGATCTACATATTTCTTGGTGGAGATGTGGTTAAGTTACCTGCTCACCAGCTTACCGAAGCACACACCCACACACCTATATTAATATTTCTTTCAGTGCTGCATATATTTTAGTCTAACCAACCTGTTGATACATGGTACCCTTGCTGCCTGGACAATCGAAAATGCAGTGCAATATGGCAAAGATCAAAGCGTTCGAGATATTTGCAGGAATCAGTGGTCATGGTGGAGGCTTCATATACATGCTCCAATGTTTCAGCAATCTCTTCCTCAAAATGATATGCAATTCCTGTCCTCTGAATCCAATCGATCAAACTAATATCTAAGTTTGTATCTCGGAGCATTGCTCTCACTTGTTTCTTCAATTCCTCCATCTTCTCTACCACGGTTTGGGGAGGATCCTGTCAGTAACCATTCAGAAAGGAATAAGAATCAAGAAGTTTCACTCAAATTAACTCTACAAACAAATAGTAATTACATACAATGGGGGTATCTAAATACTGGATGAAATGATCGCCCCAAATAGTAGGATGATATTTGGCATCACGACGAACGATCTCCTGCTTGGATGGCGGTTTGTGAGAAGCAATAGCAGCATTTGTTACAAAAGACGAGGCCATGATATCCCAAGTTTAAAACAACATGCAAAATATTGGGTAAATAGTAATTAATAGTGGACAAGTGGTATTGGTGGTGGGAGGTCAACTCATATATTTATACAGGAAATTGTGATGAAAGTGGTCACTAATTACAAATTTGCAATTAATAATAAAATAAATTGCTAGCTAATTCTCGTGCATCATGCCCACATTTGATGTTTACGCAATATCCTTTTCCTCGTACAAGCTATGAATATTTAAAATTTTTAACTAAGCGCATGCACAAGCTATTATTATATATTTAATTTGATCGTTGAAAACGTTCACCTAGTGATTGTAAAGTGGAGATTTTAGGTCATCAAAGAAAACTTTGATGAGGACAATTTCTAGATGGCCATGCCTATGTCTTAATTCGATTGAAAAACATTTATTGGGGATGCATGTTTCATGATTCGTGAACTTTTTGATAGCCACCAGAAAACTCTAGTTCTTTAATTGAAACTCTAAATTTGCTTCATCTCCACTGATCACAAATTTGATATGGCCTCTGCTGCCGTGAAAAATGTGTACTATATCTTTTTCTTTTAGATGTAACTATCGAATACGAGAATGTATTATTAATTTTGATGAAATAAAACAAATTTTTAAAATATTTATTTTATTCAATTATTCGGTTACCAAACTGTTCTAGTTGAAATATGGCCAAATCCTTTATAATTATTTCCAAAATAATATTAATATTTATATTTTGAGAATTTTTGATAAATTAATTACAAGTTCTATAAAGATCAAAATTTATATGATCTTTATTATTATTTCTTCTTATCATTAATATTATTGTTGCTGAATGTTTTCGAATTAATAAAATTAGAAATATGATTAACATTATAATGAACATAATCATTTAAATAATTAAAAATAAAAAAATTGAATAATCAAAAAAATATATATTAAAAAAACAAAACATTAACTAAAAATAAACACGGTCATCAACAAAGTAAAATAACATATGAACAATTGAAATATTAAAATAATCTATTAAAAAAATTAAAAATTACATAAATAAAATCTTGATGGATGGCAATAGTAAACGGTAGTGCTGGACGGCGATGCAGTGGTCTCTTGTAGGGCGGTGACTTCATGTGGGACAATGGAGGTTCATAACACCCTAAATTTGACTCACTCGCAAACCGAACTAGAATGTTACTAGTCACAAGATTAAGTCGACTAACTCGAACCCAACCTTAATAGATACATCTTAAGATGAAAGATAAATATCGTCGTGCATGCATGAGATGCAAGGAGCCCTAATAGGATACTATATTAATGACATGATATACAATTCACACTAAAAAATAATTATGATAAGATCGTTAAATTTAAAAATTTAATATAGATAGAGTTTCCCCTAAAAATGTAATATGGGGCGAACCTGTCAAACAACATTATATATATATATATATATATATATATATTATAAACAACATTCCATATACAATTCTTCATTTCATAACACTTATTAATATTTTTCATCATAACAATATCCAAAACATGAATTGGGTCATGATCCATCTATTTGTTTTATGTGTCAGTCTACAGTCAATTATATCTACCTTAACACTCATATCATTCTCCTATGCCTAGGTTGACATATTAGACTCTTGCTCATTTCTCACTCTCTCTCTCTCTGTATACATCATATATATATATATATGATACATCATGACGTGAGAGAACTAGTTTCTAGATGGCAAATACATGATTGTGCTAGGGTAGTGTGTGCATATAGCTTTAACCGCATCCTATGCCTAGGTTATGGACACTTTAAAAATGATTTTTTAAAAAATAATACTTCTAATCTCTATATTTTATCAATAACAACCCTTTAAAATATCATTAGATATACATGAACTACTTATTTTTACATAGATCCCATTACTTAAAATCAACATAAATAAATATAAAAATAATATTAAAGATATTTATAGATTATTAACTCTGTATCATGCTTTTAATCTTTTTATTTTTATTATCAAAATAATTATAATAAATTTAATTTCAAAATATTTTTAAATTAGTACATATTTTTTATATCTAAAAGTAGGTCATGCATATAGATGTCAAAAAAATATAAAATTTTATCAACCTACTATTTAAGCACATATAAATCTCGTTATATAGGACCCATTAAAAGTAAAATTATTTGTATAACTCACCATAATTTTTTTCATATATATTAATAATCTGAAGTTAAAATTTATTTGTCAAAATTATCATCAATCATTAGCCTTCGAAAATGGGCACGACCTGCTCTATTATAGGCCCATGGGCTAAATTGGGCTAAGTTTCTCAATTATTGGGCCAGTAGAGGCCGGGCCAACCTTGCTCTAGTGATATGCAGTTAAGCTGGGCTGGTCAGTCCAACCCATTTGCCATCAAATCATCTTCTTTGCAAAATGTATTAAATTCATATTAGTTTAAAACAATGCATTAAATAAATGTTGTTTTACATATTAGAAACCATCTAAAATTTTCTTCTCTTTATATATACATGGCAAGATGCAGCACCATCATATATAAATTTTATTTTTATCGATAAAATCTTGTTAAATAATGAGATGGATTATAATAATTCAATATCTTAAATATATATTCTTATTAAATTTAAACATAAATCTTAATTAAAGGAGAAAATAAATTATAACTATTTGATTAATTAATTTTTACTTTTTATTGTACTTTGATGTTGCAACAGTCATTTTAATTAAATATAAATTCTGATTAATTTAAAAGATAAATCTTAACTAAAGAAGAAAATAAATTATAACTATTTAATTTATTAATTTTTAATTTTATTGTACTTTGATGATGCAAAGTCATCATTATGCAAAGATATTTATAGATTATTAACTCAGTATTGCTTTTAATCTTTTTATGTTTATTATCAAAATAATTATAATAAAAATTAATTTCAAAATATTGTTAAATTAGTACATTTTTATATATCTAAAAGTACGTCACGCATATTGGTGTCAAAAAAATATAAAATTTTATAACCTATTACCCATGCACATATAAATCTCGTTACATGGGACCAATAAAAGTAAAATTATTTGTATAACTCACCATAATTTTTTTCATATATATTAATAATCGAAAGTTAAAATTTATTTGTCAAAAATTATCATCAATGTCATCAATCATCAGCCTTTGAAAAAGGGAACGACCTGCTCTATTATAGGCCCATGGGCAAGATTGGGCTAAGTTTCTCAATTACTGGGCTAGTCGAGGCCAGATCAACCACACTCTAGCCAGAATGCAGTTAAGTTGGGTTGGGCTGATCCCACCTATTTGCCACCAATCATCTTCTTTGTAAAATGTATTGAATAAATATTAGTTTACAAACAATGAATTAAATAACTACTATTTTACATATTAAATTTCATCTAAAATTTTCTTCTCTTTATATATACATGGCAAGATGCAGCACCACCATATATAAATTTTATTTCTATAGATAAATCTTGTTAAATAATTGGATGGACTATAATAATTCAATATCTTAAATATATATTCTGATTAATTTTAAAGATAAATCTTAATTAAAGGAGAAAATAAATTATAACTATTTAATTAATTAATTTTTATTTTTATTGTACTTTGATGTTGCAAAGTCATTTTTTTAAAATATAGATTCTGATTAATTTAAAAGATAAATCTTAACTAAAGAAGAAAATAAATTATAACTATTTAATTTATTAATTTTTATTTTTATTGTACTTTGATGATGCAAAGTCATCAATATGCAAAGATATTTATAGATTATTAACTTAGTATAGTGCTTTTAATCTTTTTATTTTTATTATCAAAATAATTATAATAAAAATAAATTTCAAAATATCCTTAAACTAGACATTTTTATATATCTAAAAGTAGGTCACACATATTGATGTTAAAAACATATAAAATTTTATCAACCTATTACTCATGCACATATAAATCTCGTTACATGGGACCAAGTAAAAATAAAATCATTTGTGTAACTCACCGTAATTTTTTTCATATATATTAATAATCTAAAGTTAAAATTTACTTGTCAAAATTATCATCAATGTCATCAATCATTGGCCTTCGAAAAAGGGCACGACCTGCTCTATTATAGGCCTGTGGGCTAGATTGGGCAAACTTTCTTAATTTTTGTGCCAATCGAGGCCGGATCAACCCCACTCTAGCCAGATGTAGTTAAGTTAGGTTGGGCCGGTCCCACCCATTTGCCACCAATCATCTTCTTTTCAAAATGTATTGAATTCATATTAGTTTATAAACAATGCATTAAATAAATGCTATTTTACATATTAGAAATCATCTAAAATTTTCTTCTCTTTATGTATTACATGGCAAGATGTAGCTCCACCATCTATAAATTTTATTTCTATAGATAAATTCTTGTTAAATAACGGGATGGACTATAATAATTCAATATCCTAAATATAAGATTCTGATTAATTTTAAAGATAAATCTTAATTAAAGGAGATAATAAATTATAACTATATAATTTATTAATTTTTATTTTTATTGTACTTTGATGATGCAAAGTCATCAATACGCAAAGATATTTATAGATTATTAACTCAGTATAATGCTTTTAATCTTTTTATTTATATAATCAAAATAATTATAATAAAAATAAATTTCAAAATATCCTTTAACTAGTGCATTTTTTATATATCTAAAAGTAAGTCACGTATATTGATGTCAAAAAATATAAAATTTTATCAACCTACTACTCATGCACATATAAATCTTGTTACGTGGGACACACTAGAAATAAAATTATTTGTATAACTCACCAAAATTTGTTTCACATATATTAATAATCTGAAATAAAATTTTTTTCCCAAAATTATCTTCTATATCATCAATCATTTGCCACTCTCACTTTTAGGAAGTATTTTTTAATTTATAAACTTTTCTTAGCTTTGAATATGCCTAACATGTTGGTTCTTTTAAAAATTATTAATAATGTACAAATTTATTAAAATGGGCAATTATTACTCTAACACTTTTGTGGATGTTGGAATAGCATATAGATTAAAGATATTACCGTGAAAGAATAAGTTTTAGATGGCAAATGACAATTTTTGGGAAGTTATTGATAATTTTTAAGAATTTAAGGAAATTACACATGATTTTTTATGAAAATAATTACCTCAAATCTCTATATTTTATCAATAACAACCCTTAAAAATATCAATAGATATACTTGAACTACTGATTTTTACATAGATCCCATTAGTTAAAATGAACATAAATAAATATAAAATAACATTAAATATATTTATAGATTATTAACTCAGTATAATCCTTTTAATCTTTTTTCTATTATCAAAATAATTATAATAAAAATCAATTTCAAAATATCCTTAAACTAGTACATTTTTTATATATCTAAAAGTAGGTCACGCATGTTGATGTCAAAACATATCAAAATTTATCAACCTACTACCCATGCACATATAAATCTGGTTACGTGGGACCCACTAAAAGTAAAATTATTTGTATAACTCACCATAATTTTTTTCATATATATTAATAAACTGAAGTTAAAATTTATTTGTCAAAATTATCATCAATGTCATCAATCATCGACCTTCGAAAAAGGGCATGGCCTGCCTCTTATAGGCCCATGGGCTAGATTGAGCTACGGTTCTCAATTACTGGGCCAGTCGTGGCCGGGCTGGGTCGGTCCGACCCAGTTGCCACCAATCATCTCCTTTGCAAAATGTATTCAATTCATATTAGTTTATAAACAATGCATAGAAATAAATGCTATTTTACATATTAGAAACCATCTAAAATTTTTTCTCTTTATATATACATGGCAAGATGGAGTACAACCATATATAAATTTTATTTTTATAGATAAAATCTTGTTAAATAATGAAATGAACTATAATAATTCAATGTCTTAAATGTAAATTCTGATTAATTTTAAAGATAAATCTTAATTAAAGGAGAAAATAAAATATAACTATTTGATTTATTAATTTTTATTTTTATTGTATTTTGATTGGTTAAAGCTACTCCTACTTTTAATTAAAGGTCAATAATAAATTTCTCTTTTATTAATAGGAATAAGATTTTTTTATCAGGCAAACAAACAAATAGATCCTCGGCATAATAATCTAATAATAATGATACGTGGTTGGATATGCGCCGGCGTTGCTTTTCCAAGTGCCCACATTATTGACGTCTATGACTCAACTCCATATTGTTGTGTCATCATATTGTTGATGCTCAAATTATATTATATATTCTACGTGAAATGCAACTGCCGAAGGTATGCATGCTCATGAAACAAAGCCAAATGCTCTCCAACTAGTAGAATGTTACTATCAAATCCCACTGACATTCCTAGCAGCTAAGTTCAAGACGTTTAGGATGATAACAAATCTTACACAGACATTGAATTCTGCACAAGGCTTTCTTTTATCAGGTAAAAAGGAATTGATGAGTAGTTGCCGACAGCTTTTTCTTTCTTGGGCGGCCATGGAGGTCAGGTTGTTTTAATGCCGTAGAGAATAGATGCTACCTGACAAAGAATATTGGTTCTAGTCACAGGGCTGCTGACGAGCCGAGTTGGCTAGCGAGTTTTGATGAG
Organism: Piper betle; assembly: GCA_033002965.1. Taxonomy (NCBI): domain Eukaryota; kingdom Viridiplantae; phylum Streptophyta; class Magnoliopsida; order Piperales; family Piperaceae; genus Piper; species Piper betle. The sequence goes on along the minus strand of JAURVB010013958.1, from coordinate 10,173 downwards.
TTGACTTGGTTCAACTTGAACTCGGTGGTTTTACAACTCGACTCGTTAACTCGAATTTGACTAACCGACTCAAGCTCATTTTTATATGAGCCTATCTTTAGTTCCTTCAAACTTGAATCGACTCAACTTGAGTGAAGTTTGACTCATCATTTGACTCACATACGACGCACACGGGACACCGGTCATCATTAATGGTCATTGTGGACACTGCATCCACATCTAACGGACACAATCCTCAATCATAAACACATGCTTAACATAAATTATTTGATCAATTACAAATTAGGACGAATATTCAATAATTCTTGTAATGGGTAAAAAAATTCCAAATTCCATTGCTGTTTTTATAAGAAAATTAATTATTGAATCCCACCAACAATCTATTAATCGGTATGTTAATATATATGATTCCTTCAAGAACTTTATCTTAGTTAAAGTACATTACCATTATAATTTATAGAATAATCTATCACGACACTAGGTGCAATTTATTTGTTCACTATTTATTCATCTTCTATAATGTTTCTCTTAGTATTTTCTGAACAGTTTATGACCTTGTTTTTGAAGACAAATCCTCACATTCTTACTCCCACCATTACATCAAAACTCATATGGTACATCAACACACTAATTAATACTGAATTCACTAATTTATATTGAATTTTTCTAATATTGAAGCGTAACTGTATAAATGAAAACATATTTGACAAGAATGATAATGGCAACTGAAAAGATTTTTCGGTCAACTAATATTATATACCATTGTAGATTTAATAGCAACAGGGCCCTTGCAAGAGATGATATCAAAAGTCTAAACCATTTTTTTCTACAAAATAAAATAAGGTATTTCACACAATTTACACATTTTGTTACAAGACTAAATTATTGTAATATCTAATAATAATAATAATGATACTAATATAATATAATGAGATAAATAATAACAAAAACAAGAATGTCAGAGGAGAGAAGTGGAGAGATGCACTGAAATACCTTATTTTAATACCTTATGGGCGGTGTGACCAGATATGGTTGCCGCTGGCTAGGTCTGCTTGCCGCTAGCCGGACTAGGCCGTCCCTCAGCCAGATTTGGCTAGGGGATGACCTGGTCTAGCCTGCAGCGCCAGTGTGGCAGCCGACCCTGGTCGGTAGCCGCCAGATCTGGCCACATGTTTTTTAAAAATATATAAAGCCACACTATCTTATAGGTGGCACGACCAGATCTGGCCGTGATGGCCGGACCTGGCCATCCCCTAGCCAGATCTGGTTGCGGGACGGCCTTGTTCATCCCTCGATGGCCAGACCTAGCCTGTGGCGGCCAGATCTGGTCATCATAGGGACGGCCGGACCTGACCATCCCTTGGCCAGGTCTTGTCAGCGGGATGGCTTGGTCCAGCCCGTGGCAGCTGGACGTGGTCGGCGGTGGCCAGATTCTGTTTCGGGCGGCTTGGTTTGCACATTGTTTTTTAAAAAGTCATGCAGCCAGATCTTACGACAGCAGGCCAAGTTCAATCTACTGCTGGTAGAACTATGGCAGTCCCCAACCAGATCTAGCCAGCTGCGGCTAGATTTGCCAGCACATTTAAAAAAGAAAAATTAGTTGTGTGACCAGATTTGGCCACCTCTGGCCAGGGCTGACTGTAGCTGGCCAGGTTCGGCCGAGCGATTTTTTTAAAAAAAGAGTTTAACAAAATTGTTGACGACTCAGGTTTTGACTACAGCTGGCCGGTTAGCAGTGGCCATAACCTAGCCGGCGTCAACAATTAGGTATGGAGGCTTTTATTTTCTTTTTTATCAAATTTGGGCTATCCATATGATCGGATGACCTAGATTAGAGTTAAGGGCAGGAAATTGTGCTCGGGTCATTACATGTCAGAGTATGCCGCATCAGCAATCCGAAAATCCTACCCTAATATATTTAATTGTATTGGTATAAAAAATTGATATTTTATTAAATTACTATTGTATATTTAGAATTACTATTGGGTATCATGGATGACAAAATTTGTAATGATTAATTTTCAAATATACTGATTATTAATTAAGAAGAATTGCACTTGTATTCTTTATTTCGATTTTTTGCTTATTTTTATCATTGTTGAAGGGCCTATAGATAACAATACTATTGAATATATTAATTTTAATTTTTTTTAGGATCTACTTAAATGATTTTTAATACTTGATTATTTTTTTATAGATCACTTCATACTATACATCTTTTCTTATTTCAAGTTTTACCCTAATTTAGAAATAATTGCAAAAATCTATATCAGAAATAAATATTAAGACTTTTTTCACATATTAAATGCTCGTAGCCCAAGAATATACATCCAAACTTACATGAATTAAAAGTTAGGTAAATTAAATATAGGACTCATTCTAGCAGCCCTATATATTTTGTGAGTACTCATTTATCGAAAGGTGAAAAAATTATTATGTTATTATGTATTAATTAAAATAGAAGATAGATACAAGATTAAATAAACTCCTATAAATATGCATGTTCTTTTATTTAATTCTGGTAAATCACATATTGGGATCCGTTCTAACAACCAATTAGATTTTGCCATTTGCTAAATTTTCTTATCGAAAGTTGTAAAAGATGATGTTTTAATATATATATATATATATATATATATATATATATATTAAGACTAACAACTGATAAGATGTTGTCAGACTCTAATTGAAAGTTGTAAAAGTTGTTTTATTATTATTTATTATAAAGATTTTACTTTCTCGAATTATGACTCAACACTCTCATAAAATTGGGCCTTTGAAAATTTTTGTGCACATTGAGATCTATTTTGTATTTTAGGAGTAGGCTAAATAGTACATGGAAAGTTGTAAAAAGATAACCAACCTCACCACCAAAAATGAAAGTATACATACATGCATAGTACTATAGGAGGATACAAACTATGACTCAGCCACTTCCAATTACAGTTTTTAATTCCTCTGTGGATATCAACTTTGATGAGGTAGTGCTAGAGGTCTTGAAGCTGTACTAGATAGAGATACATTCACCTCAGTTATTTCAACATCAATTGTCATGTTATTGGGGAATTGTATAGCCATTTTGCCTTTAGAACTTTTGGGCTTTTAGCTTACAAAATATATTCTAAATTAGAAATTCTATTAAATATTAATGAGAGATTATATACATGCAACGAGTGATTAATCCTCACATAAATTAAGTCCTCAAAATATTCTTCCAGACAACTTACGTTTGAAACCATTTGCTTTTGATGAGAACAAGTGTCTGGTAGAATAAAATAATGTGGAAAAGGGCACAACAAACACTAATGATTGATCATAGGCGTTCTTACTATGTAAGAAGAAATAATGGATGCTGTGTCTTGATTAGATCATAGTCTTCTTTCAGTGAAAATGAATTTTGCAAAGCTACCTTTAATAAAAAATGTCATCAATGAGATAATTAGAATGACTCGATGTAAGTGAAACCTGATGTATAGACTTACGTCATATAAGTTAATACACCTTCACTAATGTATTAGATCTTATCTTGTAAGTATTGCATGCAAGATTAATTTGGAGATAGATTTGGTTCCTTAAAAAAACAAACATAAATTTCTACAAGTTGTACTTAGTAAAGCCTGGCTAAAAACATCTATTATTGATCTGTATTGAAAATTATCTCACTTAGATAGAGGAAGCACATTGTCAAATTAACATCACTAAATTTATTATTTGTTCCTCTTATTTATGTTAAAATTATTGAACTATCAGTTACAAATTAGCTTTTGCTTAATTTATAATCTTGAGAAATTTCTTGTGGTATGCTAATTAAAAAGGTCCAGCTTAATTAATTACATTCAAATATTGTTCTTTTGGTAATGTAATTTTGAAAATTTTATTTAAAGATGCGTATTTGATTATATGGTTGCTAGAACAAGAGATATTTGTGTATTATTTGATATGGGACAATCTCTAAAATCAACTCTTTCAAAATTTTCAAATATAACAAAAAATAATAGGCAATCGATTCTAATTCTCTTTCAAATTCATGTTAGAGGGTATCATGTAAAAGTGTACCTAATTATTTTATCATGTTAAGTAGATATTCGAAGGTTGAAGTAAAGGTATTTTATAACACTCACAATCACGTGCATCTACGCAGTCAACTAAAGCGAAAGTTTAAAAGCTGTACCAGTTACCTTATGGATTTATAGCCAATACAGGTATAGTTGGATGAACAAGGTCAAATTGGGTTCAATCAAAATTTAAAATTATCAAAAAATACTTTAAAGATATACCTTATCATGTTTAATATTTAATTTAAAACATGATAAAACATCATAATTTTTTACAACAGAAGGATTATATAAGAAAAATAATATTAATAAATTAGGTATGAATTAAAATATTATTAAGGCCAAAATTGTACCCAATTTTAAGAGAATATATGCATACCGGGCAAGATGTGATGATATAATATGGTATTTAAAACTATAGTCTAAAACTACAATTGGTTGAATGGCCCTCTCTCCCACGAGCCTTTCGATCAAACCTTACCACCTCTCGCCCAATCTGTATAAAATCGTACAAGACATTAAGTAACATATGTTCATTATTTATAAATACGTTCTTGGAACCTATGTCCCCTTAATTATGATATATATTTAGAGTAACGGGGGTTGTCTTTAATTCTTCAAGAAGAAGATCATACAACTTGCTACATGGTTGTAAATATATTTGATATAATTTGTCTTATTCATACATGCTGGGATATATTAAACAAAACAAAACATTTCATGATTTTATTCTACAGAGGTATAGATTTGCATATAGCATAACATGCTGCAACAGCTGTCCAATAATTAGAGGGGATAGGTTGGACAAGCACCTGAGTAACATGAGCTTTTGTCTCATGTGTGGGGTCCGAGTAACCTTGTTATGAATATTGTTGGTAGATGAGTAGGGTTGTTAGTAGGGGTAATTGGGTAGGGGTATTTGGGTCATTTCACTAGGGAAGATGCCTACAAAAGGGGGCTGTAACAGAATTGTGTAACAACTTTTTTTTGAAAATCAAATTCACCCTCTTGGAGATTGCTCCACCCCTTTCCCCTTTCTTGGAACCCAAGGCATCAGGGCGTCCTGGTTCTTCTCCCTTAGTTGTTGAAATTGCAGCCCTTCCTCCATCCCTCTTGCTGTTGATCTTCATCCCCTCTCTTCCAGGAAGTTCACCCTCAAGATGGCACCAGCAAAGCAGAGTTACAAGCCTTCCAAGGGCAAGGAATTGGTTGTGGAGCTTGGAGGAGAAACACCTTCCAGATTGGTATCAGAGCAGGTCGTGGGAGGTACGTCTTGTTCACCCCATCTTGATGAATTATCCTAGATTAGGAGGGTACAAGATCAATTGATTGCTGCCATTACCAATATGTCATCAAAGTTTGATTTATTACTGCAATCAAGAAGTGATGGGTTGGGAAATAGAGAAGGTATTGGAACAATTCAGGGGAGGGTTCCTGCAATGGGGATGGAGTGGGATGATCCATTGCTGGAATCCCAGGTTGGACGTCCCCAAGAGGTGTTGTTGACATCAGCAGAGAGGGGGCGACACCATGAGGGGCTGATGCAGGGTATGGTTGATCATCATCCAGGAGCACATCCAATTTCAGCAGGGATGGGGCGACCTTGTGAAGATGGGTTGCTTGGTAGGCGACCTTGTGAGGATGGATTGCAGGGTAGGCGATCTTATGATGCTTTGTTGCAGGGTAGGCGACCTGGTGATGATGGATTGCAGGGTTTGAACCACCAAGAACAGCTGGAAGAGGCGCTGTTGCAAGGAGGAAGGAAGCAATTCGGTATGGGCAGGAGAGGAAGAGCACCTGTTCGACAAAATTTCCAGGAAGGTGCTGCCCAAAATTGCAAGGATATTGATGCCCATGATGACCCAAATGAAGATTTCTTGAAAGGCTCCAAGATTAGCTTCCCAAAATTTGATGGAACCAAGGACCCAATTTCATGGTTCAGCAGGGCAGAAAAATTCTTCAAGCTGCACCACGTCCAAGAGAGATTGCAAGTTGAGTTGGCAAGTTTTCATTTGGAGGATGATGCACAAATTTGGTTTGATATGCTGCAAGAACATCATGGGACACCAAGCTGGCCTGAATTGAAGGAAGCCATGAATCTTCAGTTTGGTCCCTCGGAGTATGAGGATTTTTATGGCGACCTTACTCGGTTAAAACAGGATACATCAGTTCAAGAGTATACCGTTCAATTTAACCGGTTGGCCACTAGAGCTGGAAGCATGACTGAAAAGCAGAGAATCAGCAGCTATACTTGTGGTCTCAAGCCTCAATTGAGAGTGGAGGTGAAAGCTAGGAAGCTGGACATCTTATTGGATGCTCAAGGGCTGGCTAGACATTTGGAGACCCATGTGAATCAGAAATTAGCAACAATTGGGAGAGCAATGAACAGGGGATATCAATATGCAGCTGGAACGTCTAACAAGGGAGGAAGTTTTGGGTCGGTCAAGGCTGATGTTGGGGTAGCAGCAGAGCAGCAACTCAAGGAGATTCCGCATGGACGGAAATTCAGCATCAAGCAATTGCAAGAGACAAAGGAGGCTGGATTGTGTTTCAGGTGTGACGAGAAATTTGTACCCGGACACAAGTGTAAAAGTTTATTCGTCATTGAAGTGGAAAGGGAAGAGGAAATGTCGGAGGAGGACAATAGTAACCCGGAAGATGACTCCCTTACTCCATCCATCTCCTTGAATGCTTTGACAGGAATCATTACTTCAAACACTATGAGGGTTGTCGGAAGAGTGGGTGGACACCAAGTGACAATTCCGATTGATTCGGAAAGCTCCCACAATTTTGTGAATGCAAAGCTGGTTCAGAAATTGAAGTTGCCAAAGGAAACTAGCAATGGACCCAAAGTTCAGATTGCCAATGGCGACCGAATGAGTTGTGGGGGAAGGTGTTCAGCTATCTAGAGTGAATTTCCAGGATATGCTACTACTTCGGAATTTTTCATACTTCAGCTCGAAGAGATTGACATCGTTTTGGGTATCCATTGGTTGAAGACGTTGGGGCCAATTCTATGGGACTTTGAATCCCTCACGATGTCCTTCAAAGATAAAGAGAAAATAGTGGAATTAAGAGGGCAGATCACTCCTCCGGATCAGTTGTGTGATAAGAAGCGTATTTCACAATCTTTCAAACAAAGAAAACATGGGTTATTGATGAAGTTGCAAGTGGTGAATAGCAGGGGTTTGGGTCTACCGGAACCTACTTTAATAGCTCAACAACAAGATGGATTGGATCAGCTGTTGCTAAGGTTTGACAAAGTGTTTTCTGTACCCAAGGGGCTGCCACCTACACGCCCTCATGACCACCATGTGAACCTCAAGGAGGGAACGATGCCGGTAGCCGTGAGACCGTATCGGTATCCTTACTTCCAGAAAAATGAAATTGAGAGACAAGTAAAGCAATTACTGGAGGATGGAGTAATTCAGCCTACATCAAGTCCCTATTCAGCTCCGGTGTTGCTAGTCAAGAAGAAAGATGGAAGTTGGAGGATGTGTGTTGATTATAGAGCTCTCAACAAGGCAACGATAAAGGATAAGTTTCCCATTCCCAACATTGATGAACTCTTGGATGAATTACATGGTACTACCTATTTTTCTAAGCTGGATTTGAGGTCAAGTTATCATCAAATAAGAATGCATGGAGAGGATGTCCACAAAACAGCTTTCCGAACACACCATGGGCATTATGAGTTCAAGGTTATGCCGTTTGGATTATCCAATGCCCCTTCCACCTTCCAAGCTTTGATGAATGAGGTATTTGCTCCCTATCTCAGAAAATTCATATTAGTTTTCTTTGATGATATTCTTATATACAGCAAGTGTTGGGATGAACATCTATACCATCTTGAGTTGACGCTAGCTGAATTGCTTAGAAATGAGTTGTATGCTAAGAAGGAAAAATGTTCTTTTGGGTTGCGTCAAATTCAGTATTTGGGACATGTTATCTCATCCGAAGGTGTTGGCGTGGACAAGGAAAAAATAGAGGCTATTGTGAATTGGCCGACGCCGAGATCAGTTAAGAGTATAAGAGCTTTTTGGGATTAGCTGGGTATTATAGAAAGTTTATCAAGGGCTTTGGTACTCTAGCAGCTCCATTGTCGGATTTACTGAAAAAGGATGCTTATCATTGGGACCTTCTCGCGGAGCAAGCCTTCCATGACCTGAAACAAGCTCTCACAAAGGCTCCGGTGCTGGTGTTACCAAACTTTGATATACCCTTTGTGATTGAGTGTGACACGAGTGGGATGGGAATAGGGGCTGTTTTGATGCAACAAAACCAGCCCATTGCATTTTTCAGTAAGAAACTGAATGGGAGAAATTTATTGCTGTCAGCTTATGAAAGGGAGATGATGGCTTTAGTGTTGGCTGTCCAAAAGTGGCGTCACTACTTGTTGGGTCGATCATTTGTGGTCCGAACAGATCATTCCAGCCTCAAGTTTTTATGGGATCAACAGATTCATACCATGGCACAACAGAAATGGTTGGTGAAGCTGTTAGGATACGACTTTGTCATCGAATACAAACCCGGGAAGGAAAATAGAGTTGCTGATGCTTTGTCAAGACAGCAGGAAGGCGACTTGCTGGAAACCGTCGGTAATGTGTCCAAGCAAACAGGTACGCACTCTTGTACAACACTCTCAGTGGCTTTGCCAAGTTGGTTAGAGGTGATCAAACAAGCCTATACTACCAATGAGCATTTGTTGAAGCTGAAACAGCAATGTGCTGACAACAAGCTGTCCTCAAGGTGGGAAGTGAGGGACGACATCTTATTTTACAAACACCGGATTTACTTGACTTCCCAAATGGAAATTATACCCATCATTCTGAAAGAGTTCCATGATGGTACTCATGAGGGGATTCAAAAGACCTTGAAGTGACTTAGAGCGGTTTTCTTTTGGTCTCAGATGCGCAAGGACGTGATGAGCTATTTGCAGAATTGTGACATTTGTCAAATGTTCAAGAGCTCCACGTTAGCACCAGCTGGATTATTACAACCACTTCCTATACCCCAACAAATATGGACTTCTATTAGCATGGACTTCATTAGTGGATTGCCAAAGAGTCATGCAAAAGATGGCATTTTTGTGGTGGTTGACAGGCTTTCCAAGTACAGCCATTTCCTTCCTATTGCTCATCCTTTTTCGGCTCAATCTATTGCCAAGTTGTTCTTTGATGAAATTTTCAAATTGCATGGAATGCCGGCCTCGATTGTATGTGACAGGGATCCAACCTTCACTAGTGCTTTTTGGAAGGAACTTTTCAGCTTACAAGGGGTCGCCTTCAACTACAGCTCCGCCTATCACCCTCAAACCCATGGCCAAACCGAAGCAATAAACAAGGTGTTGGAGCAATATTTGAGATGTTTTACAGCAGATAGACCTCATACTTGGGTTAAATGGCTGCCATGGACTGAGTTTTGTTACAATACCAGCTTCCAATCTGCAATCCAAATGAGTCCTTTCGAAGCCGTGTACAATATGCAGCCACCCACCCTTTTGTCATACATTCCTGGAACAGCTAAGACAGCAGAGGTTGATGAGGTGCTGAGGACTAGAGATCAGTTGTTGAGGGAATTGAAGGACAATTTAGCAGCGGCACAGCTGAGGATGAAACATTACCATGATCTCCGGCACTGTGATGCTGAGTTCCAAGTTGGGCAGCAGGTCTATTTGAAACTCCAGCCATACCGACAAAATTCCTTGAGAACCAAGCGATCAAACAAACTAGCTGCTCACTTTTACGGTCCTTTTCCAATCACCAAGCGCATTGGTCAAGTTGCTTATGAGTTGCAGCTACCAGCAGATTCTCAAATACACAACGTCTTCCACATATCTCAATTGAAAGCTTTGGTAGTTGCGGGTGTTCATGTCCATACATCTCTCCCAACTGCAACGCAAATGGAAAGTTGATGTCTGTAATTTGTTGTATTTGCAACCTTGAGGGCAAGGTTGTGTTTCATGGGGAGGGAATTGTTATGAATATTGTTAGTACATGAGTAGGGTTGTTAGTAGGGGTAATTGGGTAGGGGTGTTTGGGTCATTTCACTAGGGAAGATGCCTACAAAAGGGGGTTGTAACAGAATTGTGTAACAACTTTTGTTTTGAAAATCAAAT